>DWDT01003581.1:0-12132 GCA_018245595.1 Microceris scylla | reverse complement strand
ATTGTGACATTTTTGCAAACGAGGAAACCTACACACCTTAGAATTTACAAAAAAAGTGTGTGAAGTCTGCCAACCCCTTCTTGGCCAGCGTGGCAGACAATGGCCGTAACCCTTTCAATTTGAGAGGAGACCCATATTCCAACAGTGGAATTATAATGGGTCCATTATTTTTTTTTTTTTATTTTATTTACTAAATAATTAACAACAGCTTTTATTTCTTTTACCGCGACAAAAAGACATATTACATCATTATCATCACACCAGCCTGTACTGTTCCACGGCAGACACACCACTCCCATAGTTTTCCACTACCTTCGGTCCTGGGCTGTTTCACCCAACCCGCTCCAACTGCCTTCTTTAGTAACTACATGTGATAAACAATATATACGAATATATTCCTATTGTATATGGAATATATAACTGATGTAACGTGATAGTGTACAACACTCCTCTGTCTACCTCTTCGGGAATTGCAAACGTGATGTTATACTACTTTAAAAGTAGTCCGTATTTACGTCATCTATTCATTTACAGAACTATTTAAGGGCTAATAAGGATAATTTGTAAACTAGTTAATTGCTCTGTTTGTTTGTTTAACAATACAGCGTAGGTATCTAACCTGAATAACGTCATCAGGAAGTATATTAATAAATCTTTTTTGTTGACAATAACCAACTATACATATAATTAAATAGTCACATAGTACCTCTGTCGCCTTAACAAAGTGTGAAGTCTACATTGAATTATTACCAATAAAAGAATATTACGTATGTTGTTAAGATAATAATATTACATTCAATTCAGGTATTATGCGTGTTGAAACTATCATAAGTTTCCAGTACAATATGTATTTGACTCATCACCGTTTTTTAAATGTGAATCACTGATGATGATGATGATTCTATACCACAACACAGGTGATCCCAGTGTGGGAACTACACATCTTGCAATTTTATTCATCATACATCACACTCTTTCATAACAACAAATTATTATTATTAATTCAAAAAACATTTTAAGTTCTTTATGTTGTTCATTTCAATGGCAAAAATTATTTCTAACTATCAGTCAATTACCTACCATTTACTATGACGGTGTTGGAAAACATCCTGAAAAACGTGCCTTAGATAGATAGTTACTATTTCACGTTTTCAGCAACCGTAACCCGATCACTATAATCTTATATTGCCGCTAAATAGTACATACACCACATTAGAATTATTGAAATAATATTATCGCCTGTAAAACCGCCAAAACGTCATGAGATCATAACAAACACGTATCGATCATTACCTTATGAATAAACAGCACAACACACATATACATATGTGCATCACACGTATATCACATACCCAGATGTATACACTAACCGCAGAGCAGCTGCTGCATGCGGTCGTGGCCTATCAGTCCACACACAATGCATCGATGTGTGCGTCTATCCTTCCTTGACCTAGAGCGGCGACTATCGTCTCTAGGTCAGGAGCACTACACACTACACGTCTCGTCCACCCCACGAGAACCACCGCCCCTCCCGCCGCTCGTTAGTTTCCCACTAGCGCGGGGTTAGTGAATAGATTTCCAGGGTTCTTCGTATTCTGGACGCGTGATAGTCGACTGTCTCGTCCAGTTTGCGATGAGCTCCCCTGCTTCTGTTGTGTTGAACTAAATAGGCGATGGAAGGGGGATTGAATAAGATTGCATAGGTCTAGGTAGGTTGGACGTGTGGCTAGCCGACTAGACGAGGCGTAGACGGCCGGATCACGCAATCTTGGTAATGGCGGGCAGCAAGTGTTTGGGTCGAGGTAACGTATTTCATTAAAGTTTCACATTAATTTCGGATTACGGTTAGGGTGGAATGTGTGTTAAGGGGTTTATTGGGGTGTCATGGTTTCAGTGGTATGGTTAAGTGTCTGAGTATTCTGAAACAGTAATTTGACTTTACAATGTATAATCGTATTGTGTGTTTAACATTCTATTGAAAGTTTAAGTAATAATCTTAGGGGAGTGAATTTAGAGTATATTAAAAGCAAGGAAAAAAATTGAATTAGGTGTATGTAGTGTTCGTCTCACTACGTACCTACTGAATAAATGCAATATCCAATAACGTTTGGAGTACACTTTTAAAAGAGTAGGACTAGGAAAATAGACAAGCTGAAATATTTGCTTTAATAAATGGTAGAAAAGAGCGATCGCAATCCATTCCACTATTTTAATATGGGTCTCCTCTTATATTGAGAGGGTTAAGGCCATAGTCTGCCACGCTGGCCAAGTGTGGATTGGCAGAAATCACACGCCTTAGATATATTTTTTTTTTTTTTTTATAAATTCTAAGATGTGCAGTCTTTCACACGATGTTGTCCTTCGCCGTTACCAAGTGATATTAAAAAAATGCGCTTTTTGTAAAAAGGTGCGCACCGTGAATTTGAACCCAACATCCCCGCAGTGTGAGGCTGAATTCTTAACTACTAGGCTACCACTGCTTATGTATATTAATTATAAATAAATAAAAATTACTTAGCAAAATTTCATCCCATCACCCGTCACCGTACCCAACACACAGGAGTCGTTATATTTTCCAAAAGCTTTCCTTTTTTCTCCGTCTAATAACTCCGTCTCCACCTTTGTCCGTCTCGTTCCATTTTTGAATGTCGTTTTGTACGTCTAATGCAAAACAAAAGTGTCTTGCAATGCCTACCCCATTAGCGTCCCCTATTTCTAAGCCTTTTTCTAAACCTTTCTTTTGGGTTTCTTCCCCTTTTTCCTTGAAGTACATGAAAGATGTTGGATTACGGCCGTGTCTCGGCTATGTATTTACGTCTCTTTTTTTTCTCTTCTCAAAGAAATATACTTAAAAATTCCTACTCTCTAAGCCGTGTTGTAAGAGCGCGTCGAGGCATATTTCCCTTTTTTATGGAATTTTAGGTAAATACGTACAGAGTATACATCTAATAAACATGACGACGGACGAAATTGTATAACTTTTAACGAACTCGACATAAGACAAATCTTGGTAATATTAATTATAGTATATTTTTCATTAACACTTAGTCTAATGATACGTGTTCAATCACTCTTTAATTAAATCAATAGACAATCCACGAACACATACTTATTCAAATAAAGAACCTACCCACATGTCTATGACTATTTATTGTAGTATGCGTTCGACATTAGCGTACAGTTAATATATTTATTATCTGCGGCCGCATTCGTTCGGTTTTATATTCGCTGTGCTAATATTTAGCGACTGTTGAGGTCTATTATTTTAAACACAGAATAAATAAATTATTATATGCTTACATATTACTAGCCTAAATAAATACAATTAGGTGTTATTTATCATTCTACGTTTTAAAGGCACAGATAGAATAGTTAGTTTGTTTGTTTATTATTAAATATGATATTTTTTCTAATGTAAAGTAAACAAAAGACTGTCATAGTACCAATAATCTAGCAATCTAATGATATTGAAAGCTATAAAATTCACAAGCATCTATCTTAAGCTGTGCAATCCTGTTCTTCGACCCTCTGCCCTTCGCGTCTAGCTCAACAAGTCCTTAAGGACCCTCGACTCTTTTTATGAAACAACCAGCCAAGTACATAGACCCCTGACACACCACACAAAACCTTACCGATCGTATAGTTTTATAAGACACAGAGGGACGCAGGAGCTCACGTTAAAATGGAATTTTCGAAAATACTTCTCAAGGGATAAGAGACCCGTTCAACCGATGTTCAAGAACGCAAGTTCTAAGTTTTGTTACATATCTCAGATCTCAGCTTAAAGCGATGCTTACTCCGCCTAAGCTTCAGACGGGACTGGCCACTTATAATATACTTCACTGTATAAGAACTTTTCGCTGAGAATAATACACTTTTAAAGGCTGTATGGGCTAAAAATTCACTTCAATGCCATGATTTATTTGGATTTATATCACAAAGCCCAATGCATTATTGACAACAAAAGCATTAATCCATTTTAAATAGCGAACGTCGCCGCCATTCCGAATGCAAATTGAAAAAAAAATGCATCCTCATTCGAATTACGAATTGAAAAATCGCAATCGAGCTGAATAAAACTTCATTTCAAATTTCGAATTCTGTTTAAAAAACATTCGCTAATTATTGAACGCAGCGCGTCTATGTACTGTCCAGCCTATTTACGGTGGTTCAAAAAATTATGTATGTATTGGCTTCGAAACGTAGACGATTATATGCTTTAATCTCATCGTCGAGAGCGTAAAATTGCGTGGATAATTTGAACAGATGTTACACATTACGTTGCCCACCGTACATATTTTCGCGTACATAATTTTTGTGTGTGTGCGTGTTATATAAAGAAAAAGGGTGTTTTTGTCTATCTGCCAAATAAAAATGAGGGCGTAATGTCCGGTTGCACGGGTCGTTTATCGTGTTCGCCTGATAGCAAAGTGTAATAAGGACATTTTTATTTTTTCTTTTTTTTACACTTTATTAAATACATTGATACATTGAACAAATTGTTTCACTTAAAACACGTCATATTTTGTGTCATTTAATATATCGTTAATACTCACTTAGCGTAGAACTACGTATTCGAATTTCAAGATAGGTTAGATCATTATACAAATAATACAACTGTGGTATAAAAAGACTCCAATACAACTCCAATAGCACAGAGTGAGGAGTTCAAAGGAGTTCGCTGACAATAAATACCTATTATATTCGATACAAACAGTGTTTGCGACCAGTTTCAGAATTTCGAATATAATCTTTTAGTACTTCATTCATAAACTGAAAATGACAATCAGACTAAATTACAGCACCGTATGTAATAAACGACATTTTTCACAGTTGCAGAAAGTCATTTTCAAATTAATTTGTTTATTAAAAATAGAAAACACAGAAATAACACAGTGCCAAGTATTTATAAGTAACAACACTTCACATAAATATTTTGGAAAACGTATTCATTTGTATATCTGTCTAAAAATTAATTGTTGTAGAAGCTTCAAATTCCAACCAATATTCGGCCAGCAACTTGTTCTGCATTAATCAATTAAATCAAATTTTCCTACCAATAACCAAGTGAGCATATTAATAATACGACACGGCGACAACTTTCTATTTTGTCATTAATGTATCGCTATTACATCTTGCAGCTGCATACGAACGCATTAATAATAATTAATTAATTGTTTTACACGATTTAAGTTTCCTTCCACATCCGTTTTATTGAATTTTTAAACATCATTTTCATGCGTATCGAACTGTTAGTAACACTGGCTTGCTCTAACTGTTTGAGATTAGGACAACTACAAAACAAGTTACTATTAGTGTTTAATATCTCTTTCAAACGGAATTAAAAGGAAAACATTAAATGTATGAGAAATTATCAAGCATTTTAATTAAACGTCATCTTCTGTTCCTTAATTTTGTTGGCCTTTTCAATCCTGAAGCAAAATTCTTATTAAATTACTGCCTACATTAACACAGAAATATTTATAATTTTTAAACATTTGCTCGATATGGTTTTTCATTTATGGTATATTGAAAATCAAAACCATTTTGTGAAATAACGTCTACGATTTTAAACTAACATGGTACATTATAGTATAACTTTATGTATGAATCTTAATTTATATGACATTTCAGATTTTAACATGACAGAATTAGCCTCTTATTTTAACGTGACAGAATTAGTCTCGAGAAACAATAATAAGCGTATAAACAGTTGAAATAAACCTGTAAATAGGTAATAAGTGGTATGCAGCACACAGTAACCTAAGTCGAAAATAACGTAACGAACAATAACATAATTCTTGTACTCCCGAAGGGGCAGGCAGAGGTGTGTAGTACACTTTCACAAATCACCAGCTATATTATACATTCCAACCTGTAATTGGGAGTGGGCCTAGTACTATATATACATCAGGCAAAAATTGAAACACCGTACTATTACATCTAATTTCAAGTTGAAAAAACCCAATAATATCTTAAGAACGAATATACGGAGATATGGATCTAGATGTTTAGTAATTACCGCCATGTTTACGTCCTGCGTACATCGTAAACCTCGAGCGAGAACAATTACATTGCGGCTTCTGTTTTAGGATGTTAGCTGTGGTGAAAACATATGTAAACTGACACAACGCTACCTTTTATATATCCTTGTAATTGTTACCTGTTCACGTTTCTTACAATTTGCGTTTAAATGGTATTTTCATACATCTCATCGTCATTTTAACTCTCCCAGGTCCGTTGCTGGACATAGACCTTCATAAAATAACCCTCCTTCTTCTTCAAGGTATCTTAAACAGAACAAACGATTTTACGAGACTTAATGGTATATTATTTATATTTTAGACTTATATGGGTGATATCTGCAAATATAATAACTAACTAAGTATAACCAAAACTTTTTTAAGCATGGTGGGTAATGTGAATGATACGAGTAAAAAGTGCATTGATAATAGATTCTTAAAAAACTATTAGGTAACAGTTCCATATTTAAATTATACATCTCCACGAAGTTTATAATTATTGTATACAAATTATTCACATTAAAATTCTACTATATATGTACATTGTTTCGAAAGGCACATATTATTATAATTGGAATTCTGTCGGCAGTTATTGTCTAACAGAAAAAAAAACGATCGTCAAAATTAAACAAGGAAGAGTGAATCGTTTAAAATTCTTACTTACACGGTTTTCGCAACCGAGCGGCTGACATTCGAAATTTAAATGAAGTAGCTATCGCAATTAGTGCGCGCACACATGCACACAACGGTACACGCTACCCACACAGAGCGCAAATAAAAATGTAGTGATCAAAAATGTGTGAAAGAATGACACGCACACGCAGAGAGCTCGCCACAATTCAATATCGCTTGTCATTGGCTGTAGCGTCTACATACGATGCGACAGATTAAAAAGTCTATAATAAAATATGTCATAATCGATATGACATTTTGTCATATACTCGTACATGCGCTTATTGAGATATTATTAAATTGATTTATAGATACCTACCTATTATATACTTAAATTACATTAACGATATATTTTTTATAAAAATATAAGATAATTATTGCAAAAAATTATTAATATTAATATCAAATCCTGTAAGCAAAATATTGGTTATGAAATAATTTTAAGTTAACATAATTCATCACATTTGTTACTGTAAAATAATTTAGATTGCACGGCAATTTGCATCGTTTCATTATTACTTTCATTCATAAATTATATTCCATCTTATAATTTATGATAAATTACTTATTTCTTACTAAGCAAAATCGTAAAATTTTATTTAACAATCAAAATTGATTGATTTTGTGCTTAATCATTAATTAAAATTAAAAAAAATTGCTCTGCCGACCGTACAATAATAATACAACCTGTAACACACTATCGCAATACCCACACATGCATACAATGTGCGTTACGCCGGCGGCCATGTGCTGTATTTAGGTCAGTTGCAGAAATAAACGCATCGCCGTCCGTTTGTAAAAGTGGGGTGTAAGTTAGAACGCGTGATTTGGGCTTAGCAACAGTTTTTTAGTAGACTAAGAGCATATAATGCCTCGAATTCAATTTATATAACACATTCTTTTACGTCATTGCATAATAGAATTAATGCTTAATGTAATATTTGGTGAAAATTACACGTTTTATAATGGCCACACAATGAAAATATATTTATAATAAAATCATCGTAACAATGTATAAACAACTCGAGAGTTTCCTGCAAAATATCAAAATGGAATACAAAAAGCAAGTATTATTTCTTTCCAGAATAGGGCATGTGTAATCGCTTTCCTTGGCTCATTATCATATATTTGACCTCAGCTGGTATAATCACTAATATTACCACTTAAAATGTCAGACAGCCAGTAAATTGCAATAATTTGTACATTCGTAATATCGTCCTCATACTTTTTGACGTCCAAATGTTCAAAACACGAATTCACGACGTCGGTAACTTAATCCGTTTTAATATCGAAAATGCAAATCGAATGACAATCTAAGAGAATCGTACAATTTTTGTGTTTTTGAAAAATTCTTAAAAAAGATTCCAATTTACGTTCTTATTGTATCATAATTTTTATTACAGCATCTATTGCCGTTAAACACCGACTCCTTCACCAAGTATTATGTACAGGGCAATTAAAAATTCGGTCAAATATCAATTAATATGCAAAGCATGTAATTTAGATAAGCGAATTTTGTAAACGCATAACAGTTACGCGTTTTACAAGGCTGAAATATTAAAAAACAATCTTCGGTAGTTGCCAAAGCTAACTTTTATACGTTGTCCTTCAATGACTCAAATGTAACTTAATACAAGTACACGTCTATTTTACTTTAATTAACCGTTCATACGACCTCCTTGGGATATTGAAAATAATGAATTTTTATTCATGCATTATGTTATTCAGCGGTGAATAAAAGACAAAGGTCGGTAGGAACAGGTTTCGCGTTGGCAATCGGTTTTATGCAATGAATATCGATTCATTACTTGCGGTTATTGGTGAAATTTTTGTGTAAATGGCATCATTAAGTGGCTGTGTTGTTCGATTTTTATAGCCCACCGATAACCTTTGTCCACTTCTTGGCCCGAAGCAAGAGCGTACATTTTGTTGCGATGTTTAATATAGGAAACATTTTTTTAGCATTAATAACATAAGTTACTTATCTAAAACATGCTTTTATGTCAAATGCCAGCTGGGTATTGACCGTAAAAGTAGACTTCCTTTGTTAAATAGCAAAGCTGTCATTAAATTATGACATGTTCCAGCTTAAAATACACGAGTAATGGCAACGTAGTTGGAATTGATATGAATAAGTTTTTTCATAAATATGTAGACTGCCCTGTCTTATCAAGCTCTAGCCTATATGCCCTTTTCCTCAATAACAAAAACAATGTTGCCTTAATAGCAGTATGCTACAAAGTAAAAGGATATAACAAGTATTTGTATCCTGTTTGAAACCCTTTCGCAACTGCTACTAGAACATTCTACTAATTAAATTATATGTTAAGTACACTTTATTATATTTTCTCCTGCCAACTTGTTTTTTCACAATATTTATTGTGGGTGATATATTTATATTAGTGATGAGAAACATAACGTTCAATACGACGCAACAAGAGCTGATGCAAATATTTGACATTTTTCTGTAATAAATAAAATAAAGCTATCCTAGAACCGGTCCTGCCGGCTAGACGCGCCAGATCGTCGATTTTTAATGCGTGCTTGCGAATACTGCATTTTTGGCAATAGGGCGCTGAGATGTATAGTGCGGAGAGGGCTTTTGTTTTTTTTTTATTTTACTCCTTAAACGACAAGGTTTTAGGCTGGTCGCAGGTATGGCAACATTATTACAGCTATATTAACTAAACATTGCCTTTACTTAAGTATGCGAGTATACTTTTTATAATACATGATTTCTTTACCCCTTACCATCAAAGGAAAAAATAGTAATGTATCTGCTAATCGTCTTGGAATAGCAAACTCCTGACCACCCAGATTCAAACGGGCTAAATGTCCATTCGCTTTTAACTTTTTACTATATAAAAAGCTATAAGTGCAATAATATTTAATTATCGAAAGCAAGAATATCAAAGTTACACTTTATCCCAAGTCAGTTTGTAAACAGTCGAGAATCGATTCCAGAACATTCTGCGCTGTCAATGTCAAAACCGTCGCGTCAAAAAAAGAACATAAAATGGTCGCTATTAATAACATTTAACGCGACTACATCATTTTAGCAGTTAACAAACAACTTTTTATGTACCAAATAACCCAAATTTGTAGAGAGGTGAGATGTGAATAAATTTGCGAAGGCATTAGATCGTCTCTTTGCTGTGAGAATACAGTCGAAAGTCCTGCAGACGGCAAGGTGTGTTGAGATGCAATACTAATGTGTGCAGTCGAACAATGAATCGAAGAGTGACCCGAATTCATATTACATCTGTAACTGGGTCGCAAACAGGGTTGCTACTACAAAAAAAATAAATGAAATATAAAATTTTGTTTGCATTATCAATTTCGTTATGACTGTAAATTTTTTTATTAAAATGCGAAAAACTAACGCTAGAATCTGTCGCAGACGATTTTAACATTTCCAAAATGTTTTTTTCTAATGTCATGATATTTAACATCACGCTTGTTCATTAATAGATGTAATGTTATTGAGCGTTCTCGATAGACTTGTACAACTATAAGTCTTACAAAACACTAGTTTTTATGAGATGCCGGGGTCTGTCTTAAAGAAATGGTATAACAGGATAACAGTACACTGTGGAAGTAATTTTATCATTTTGCCAACCCTACGTCCTATTTAAATTGACTTGAGATTTAGGCCGAAACGTATAGGGGTCGAGTAATGACTGCAAACACATGCGCCACAGAGGGTGTCTGGCCAGTCGCGACACATATTATCACAAACTAAATTTAAAAAAATATATAAACGAACATGAGGAAATTTAAAAAAATTCCAAAAATATTGACGATGACATTTAAACAATAACAAAATTTACTGCATGCGCATACGCAGGCCTTTATCTACGTACAAAGCAAGATTTTCAATTTATCAAAACGTTAGAACCTTCCATCCCTAATTATGTGAATAATACGATTTTCAATTTATGAAAACTTTGAAAATATACATACACAGCAATTTAATTCACTTCAAAAATATCTGAAGAAATAGAAAATTAATATCAGTTACTAACAAATAATGTCCAAACTATTAATTAGTTACCATGGGAACAGTTGGTAATATAAATGTGAAGAACAGGAATGTGAAGAAGAGACCTATATAGGTCTAGTTAATATGAGTTAGGTTAGTACCAGTACCCGCTTATTGGAAGCTGATCGCTGTCCGTGGCTGTTCTTGACGATTGACATCCAAACAAGAGTTGTTCAGACAACACTTGCTTCATTGTAGTAATAGATGTAGTGGAAACGTATCTTGGGCGAACTGCACACGTGTTCTACAAAGGCTCCTACTATTAAGTATATATGCCTTAATATTTTTTAAACTCCATGTTGTGTGAGTTTCCTCACAGTATTTTCCTTCAGTTCACGATGTTTTCCGCAATAAAAACAATAATTACATTATTTAAAAACTGGATAAAAATATACTAGATATTAAATAACTTTAGATAACACCAAAATCTAAACTTAAAGTACTATGAAAAGTTTCCTCGATACCATGACTTGTACAAGCAAGTTATCTCTACGATAGAGATTGTAATCAATAATCATAACACTCTAACAAGAAGAGTGAATCTGAAACAACATTTATTATACTTTCCACGCTCTACATCCAGTCTCTTACAGTCAAATTAACCCTGCCAAGTCTTGGAGCTACGAATACTCTTCATAAATCTTAATTTCTAAACTTAAAAGCATGTTCAAAACATAAGTCCTGTATAACGTAACGTTGATGAATGATTTAAAGACGGTATTTACAGATAAGTAACATCAAGTCAAGCCAACCCGCACATTGCTAGCGTGGCCAATTATGGCCTTAACACTAAAGGGTTGAAATAACGGGTGGTTCCATGTCATAATGACAAGTATATCTTTTTCATCTTTTTTTTCTTCAGAGACGCTTGCCATACCTTATACACGACGTTCAGACCTTTGATCTGAACTGACCTCATCAACCTTTCCATCCGACAGCAAGAGAACTATCAAGGCACTATTTAGCTAAGTTGATAATGTACAGATATGAAATTGCAGACAGAACCTTCATATGTACGAAACATTTCCTCGCGATGTTTTTCTTCACAATAATAGCAAATAAAATTTAACCTTGAAACATAAATAACCTTTTAAAGAACTTCGTGCCAAATTCGAGTCCCAAATCACCAAAGTTGCAGCAGTAGCCTGAAAGCTCTGCTCTGCAAACACACGGATGGAAAAGGGACTTGACTTTAAGTACGTTACTGAGGTCTATTCTTGGTAGAGTTGGTAGAACTTGGTAGAGTTGGAGAACTTGGTAGAGTTCAGTAGAATTTGGTAGAGATTGGTCTGAATATAAAAGACAAAATGCAGAAGTGTGAATACTACTAATGGAAGATAAGATTTTTAGGCTTTTTAAAGATAATTAGGTTTTAGTTGATTTGTGCCTAGTGTG
>DWDT01003580.1:0-12132 GCA_018245595.1 Microceris scylla | reverse complement strand
GAAAGAATCGTTTATTTGTGGCTTACATTGCCCTTAGTAACAAAAGGTTAGTTGTGATAACATAAAAAAAAGAGACATAACATAGTAAACAAAAATAAAGATAGAAACGAATTAAAAAGTAACAATAATTTAGCTATTTCGAGACCCATCATATATGTACATATATTATGCATATTTAAGTTTTCATCGGTGGTATCATCAGCTCGGCGAGTTCGTCACAAACAGGGCCAATTAAAACAAGGCAAGTCGACGTCGGCCATCTTAAATCTGCACGGCGTGTATTGGCAATATCTGAGCACCTATTGCCGGCGTGCGTGCACTGTATGTCGTGGATTTACGGCTTTTGCCACAATTCCAACCGCTGTACTTTGTGTACTTAGCCAGTAGCTGTGTTGATTAAAGATGGTTTTCGTTTGGCAATTTAGTGAGAACTTACATGGGTTTCCATGTGTGTATGCTAATACAATTGCTGGCTCTCTGTTTAACATTTTATTGCAGAACCACCATCTCTGCTGTACCCATTATATTACAGAGTACTGTTTCACTTTTAAATGGCAGAGATATTAACCGAAAAACGTTTTTGGCCATCGAGTTGCATGTATAGCTGACTGTACTTTAATGCTATTTTATGTCTAATACGACACATAAATACATTATATCATCAAATCCAGTTTCAAACCGTAAGTATATCATCATCAACAACAATCGTTCCACAACTGAATACGGGTGCCGATTCTGTTCCTTCTCTAAAGCAATTAATACTCGAAGCTCGGACAGTGCATTACTGGCTTTAAGATCATATTTGTGACATGTTTATCAATAACAGTCAATTTAAAGTTCCGCTGTTTTTATAATAATTTCATTTAAAACGCGATATTACAATTTAGTCATTACAATCATGTTATTATGTATTTCTTACTGTAGATCCAACGTAATAGACATGGATGCAATCGAAGCAAATATTGTATGGAAATAAATAAAAAGAAAATTAAATAAATTTTAAAATTTGAGCACTTTTAACATCTTATTGTGGTAATTTTATTTGAAATAATTGGATGACACTTAAGCTATTTTTCAAGGTCTACATAAATTTAGAGTAATAATAAAAGTTGTACAAGAACAAAGTCAACAAGAAAAAATAATTATAAAATTTCATTCACCCTACCCGCGATTCCCAATCTATCGGATTTACCGTAACTGCCTTTACAACTGGTCGCAGCCGCTTTGCTGTTGATATGCGTTATTGCACATTATGTGTAACTAGATTAAGCTTTAATGCATAGGTAAAGTTAGTGACTGGGTTTGTTGTTTCGCTCATACACCTATTATTATGATAATGGCCATAGGTTTTTTCCAGTGACTACTTCAGATTAGGAGCTTACCCCCAGTACAGATAACTAAGACTCTTAATAAGTCTTACACAGAATTAGATTTTCTAAATAATAACATTAGTCTCATAAACTCTTTCTGAAAATTGCCGGGACTTTTTTTAGAACATACACCGAATACATAATAGAAAAATATATTAAGAAGAAGACAAGAAGTCACCAACCTGAAATACCGTTACCTGAATAACGAACGTCACATATTTCATAGAAGTGCAATGTTAGTGTGCGGGCTTACTCAGCAGAACTTTCGAATAAGCCTATAAGGTAGGCATGAGCTAATAAACAGTACGCTAAATAAATATTTATCAATAGATGTGAAGATTCAAGAAAAAAAAATTCAAATAAATTAAGAATGAAGATCATAGCGTAACTTATAAATGAGAACAGCTATTACAAAACCGATCGATACATGAAAAACAACATTTCGCGCGTTAATCTTTCGAACGTCCCGCCCGGCGAGGCAGATTTTGAAAAAAGCACCTGAGTGACAACCGACTGTCGAGATAGTGACGCGGACTTGCACGTGCACAAATATATGTTTGCATTTGCTATAACCCGTAAAATAGAAAGCACAAAGTTCAAATTTGAGTGTTGGACTGAAATACAAATGTGGCTTTGACATCGCTGGTAAATTTTTTGCTATGCGTTCATTGTCAACTTTATATCAAATGATATAAGGTCGGGAATTGTTTCCGTTAATGTTGAACTCGTATTTGTTATAACTTTTTGGACACCAATAAACTGATGCGTTCATTGTAGCTTATGTTTATAGTAATAGAGCTTAAAATGGTGAATCATTAAGTGTTATTTAAGTTTGTAACCCGGATGCCCGCTAGTCGCACAACATTTTACTCAACGGGACATCGTGTCAGTGAAACATACAATGAGTTATGTTTTATGATAGAATCAACTGAATTTAGTGTATTTGACTTTTAGTCCGAGCAGATAAATGTATGTTCAAATGTTATTACGTTTTGATGCTTTCCATCATATGTGTAGATAACTATGAGATTATCGGCATATTTCGCAATATCAATTATAGATGCATATTTAGTATTAATATTAATGACATTTTCAGAATAATCGGCCCAATAAAGTTCCAATGTTGGAATATGGGTCTCCTCTCATACTGAGAGGGTTAAGGCCATAGTCTAGAAGGTTAAGGCCATAGACATTTTGATAGAATTTATAATTACATTAATATCGTTAACATGAGATTACTTTTAAATATACCATCGTATATGAAAGGAAATATTAAAATATATTAAAATTTTCAAGAACTATTGTAATTTCGTATTTTATTTAGTAAGCAAATGTTCAGGTGTAAATGTCCAATTCGTCAGCAATTAATAAATGGGTTTTTAAATTATCTGTACGAATTTTAAAAATATATCTAATACAAATATTGTGAACACGCTTAGCGCATTAAAATTAATTAACATCTATTTTAATAACATTTTGGAGGTAAATAAACGAGCCACACCGACGTGACAAACGGTCGAAAATGCATAATATTAACAAATTAACTGTTGCCGTAACGCGATAAATATACAAAACAGCGCATAATATTGTCGGTCGTTACATGAAATAAGTGAGTCGTTAAGTTTAGCTAATTACGCCGAATGGACAGACAAATCGGATAAACATTGTTATTTACGGCGTTTATGCGCTAGCCGTCGACCGCCGGTTCGCGCGTCATGCCGCTAATGTCGCCCTTTGTTTAGAATATCCCACGAAAAATTATTATTTTAAAACGTGACGCCTGGTGTTTTAGAATAAAGTCCCAAGTGTTATTGAACCTATAAGATCATTTTTTGAATATTTGAAAATTATCATTTTGAATCATTGAATCATCAGGTAGGATTTATTTTTATGATATTTAAATTGCTTTAGAGCTCTTATGGCAATAAACAACATCTAATTCTCTATAGATTTTTTCTACATGTTTGTGGAGTTTTGGTCAATTACGTATTTTTTATTAAATATTATAGATGTGAACCTTATATATTATAATGGATTTAATTTTAATTATAATGTCATTAAATCTCACCACTGAAAAATTCATGTCACTATTCACAATAAAAAGTGGAAATACTGGACGAATATGTATTTATATGAAAAGGTAACAAAAATTTATTTCCCGACGACCTACTTGGTGGCCGAGCATAATTGCAACACTGGAAATAAAACCGGAACAATCATTGTTTTAACTGGCAATATTTACGTGGGACATTATAAACTTACCAATGTAACACGTCGCGTGCAATTATCGTAAAACGTCACGTGTTTATGCATTTTTAATTCCGCCGTATATCGTCCGTTGTGGCGATAAAATGGCGCTTGTACAATATGGCGCCGATTCGGAAATCGCCCGACAATAAACTTGTGTTAATGCGATCGCTTCACTATTGGCTCGGAAAAGTTTTTTTGGCGAATAAATATATTTCTGCTTTCCAAATAAACGTTGCCTCTCTTCGATTTTTTGTGTCCTATTATACATTTTAAATACTACTATGGCCTTAACCCTCTCAACATGTGAAGAGACCCATATTCCAACAGTTGAATACATTTTAAATGATGATAAATAATAATAATTATTATTACTATTTAATATTTTTTACTTTAATGTATTATGCATATAGAAAATGACTAAACAAAACGAAAAGCCATAATATATAGGTTTTGAGTAATTAACATAAGGCATAATTAAGAACATTTAACACTATTTAAGTAACATTATACCACACAAATAATACATATTAATAAACTTCACCGATTTAGTGAAGAGTTGACGGGTTCATTTAGTCTAGTCAGTTTAAGTTGTTAATAAAATTATAAGTTAATTTTCGATTGGTAACAATAATACAACAATAGGGGACCGATAGTTTATTCTTACTCCAGGTAGTATTTTCACTAGATTGCTAAAAACACTAAACATATATTATCTGTCTGAACAATAAAACATTTATAGTGTGGATTATACCCTTTATAATGTACATGGCCCGGTCATTCACATCTAAGACAAATAAACAAAATCCACCTATACGTTTACGGTTCAGTCAGTAACAATAAACCACAAGTGGTGATTGCAGTTGAGGACGTGTGCGCGGCGCCGATATCGGCAATCCCTGCGTCCTATACGAACCAGTCCACCATCCAGAACTAGAAGTAACCTTATGATGATTACATGGCGGCTCATAATATATATGACAACGGCCAGAAACATACTGTAAGAATCCATACTCAGAATTATTAAGAGCTCAATCGTTTTTCGTCAGAACACAAACCGTCAATAATTTTTTTTCACATCATTGGCTGTTTAACGACGCGTAATCTACCATTTTACATGTATACGTACGTAATTATTAAACTATCTCATAAGGTAGTAACATAAGCGGTACGAAATGGGATTTCTCGACATTTATTCTCATAATAACTCTCACGTAAAATTACATACTAAGTAGCTTGAAGTTATACTAAATGAGCGTCAGAAAATATCAATTTCGACGAAAATTATCAACAATTTACCACTCTTCTCAAGTAATTAAAATACATGTCGATATGACGCGTAAGAGCAGCAAAAGTAACGTGTAGGCCCTAATGAGCCAAAAGACGTCAACGTACGTCTCTATAGAGACGAAACAATGACGAAACTATTGGCAGCGAGCAGCCAGTAGCGGCAATATAAACTATCGGAACGATATACGATTTGATCGGTCGCAATAAACTACAAGTGGCTATTGTGTTTCAGTGCGGGTGCGCGCCGCCGATACCGGCAATCCCCGCGTCCGTCAGCCGTCATATCGTAAACTAGGAGTGCAATCCCCTCTTTGTGCCCGTCACATCAATGCAACTGCGAGTAATTCAGCCTGATTGGATGCGTACACGTGATGCTCGTTTTAAATCTGCTCTGCGTGCGTGGTTTTTTTTATAATAATTCGTGTAATATTTGTACTAAAATGTATATAAGTGCAAACGCACTCGTAAGAAAGAGTTATATAGGAACATTTTGTACATGTATGAGGTTAGTCTTCAAAGGATTGCGACAAGAAAACCAGGGGCTTATATTTTTTTTTAATTAAATATGTTCCATTAGATATGGTATTTTAGATGAATAAAAAAATATATTCGAATTTATATATTTGGTATTGATGACTTCATTTAGTATTTTATCATGAAATTCTAGAAACTTCTCAATCAGGAATCAATGTAAATTTGAAAAATAAAGTTATTAAACATTATGAATAAACAACATCAAACCATCCACTGTACCTCAATGCACACACGCCTAAATAAGCACTACAAGGCAAGAACGCGTACCCCGCCCACCTCCAGCCAGATAAACAGAAAGAACGGGCTTGAAACGACCACTTTAAACTTTGATATTTCATAAGGCGGGTTAAATATAACTTAAGTTTATTCTCTTATTACCAGTTAACAGGGGCCGCGTTATCGGAGCCGGCGAGCGCGTTCAACTCGATTTATACTTTCGATTACACTGCCGTGGATGAATAAAAAACAAATGAGTCGGGAATTTGTTGGTATGCCGCGGTTGTGAGGCCGCCAGAGAATTTTATGGACTATCCTCTGTGCACTTATCCGTTTTTTTATTATGCAAAATATTAGCACAGGCATTAAATATGTCCTAACGTTTTTCTTAAATTAAAGTTGTCTGAACTGTGGGGCGATTATATCATTTTCCGATATTCATCTTAACTCCGTTTTATTTGATATTCTAAATACATAGTTTATACAACCTTCATTGGTTTCACAATCGCTTAAGTATAAAGTACCACAACACAAAAATAAACAACTTATGACTATTTATTATTATAAATTCAAATTACACCTCATCTGATGATGAATAAACGGTGTTTGTGATCTGTATTTTTTTATTATAATAATAACAAATATGTATTAACATATTAGTAATATTACATACACCTAACCGTCTTTGCAAGCCTAAATGCTCTTGCAAGTAATAATTTCTAATAATCGCGATTTTTAATTAAGGAAGGAATCTGTTTTAAGTCACATTTATTAAACGTATACAGCAGTTACACAATTATCACATACGATTCATTTTTCCTTAAATTTAAATTATTTTTTAAAATAATATATGCTGTGTTAAAAAGAATATCCACCGAACTCTTTCGTCATCATCTCGAGGCGCAGAGCTAAGCTATTACACTTAATGTGTATGCTAGATTTGAACGTAGTATCAAACTCTGAGCATTATTTGTCCGTGTTTATTACTAATTTGTCGTGTTTTCTCGTTAAAATAAAGCAAGAAAATTAAATTTTATATCTGAGATCTGTTTCTGGACACCGTTATAAGGAACTGTACTACGAAACTGCTACAGTATGCTACAGCTACGAATGCTACGAAGTAATATACATACGTTGAGTAAAAATTGTATCCACTTCTTGATTAATCATATACATATGTTACATACTCGTACCTATGACATCCATTATTTTGTTAATGTTGTTAAAAGTTACTGCTACGACAGCGCTACGACGATCGGCTACACTCTTTTTGCTACGACTATAAAGAGTACACATTAATTTATATCTTATTGATTTTTCATATTCTTTACGTCTATATAAGAATACTGTATAATATAACCGTCTTTGTAATGCAAATAAGCGCTAGAATGAAGCACATTGAGCTGCTTAAAGAATAATTTTAGATGTTTTTTTAAAACCCCAGCTGAAATTTTAAGCTTACATTTCGCTAAGCAATTTAAATTTTTGCATTCTTATGAAATTACCGAACGGTACTGTTCTTTATGTTGAAGTTTATTATGAAAGAAATTTATAAGAAAGGCAACTTATGGTATTTCAAATATATCGTCGAAACTCACGGCAAAGTTCCCTAACTAAAAATAATCACAGTCATTCAGTTCTCCTCGGCTGCTAAGAAAATCCTCTCAAACCCAAAGAAAGTTAAAAAATAATTAATGCTTTCGTAAATATTCATACCTTGGCTGAAGTTTAGAGTTAACCCTCTAAAACTGAAAATCTAGGGTAATATAAAATGTACGGGACAGCTGCGTTTTACAGGTATAAATACGCACTGCTTAAATAATACTAATATTACTATCACATTTATCTTTTTCATGGTGAATTTATCATGTATTTCTAATAAGCCCTGAAAACTAATCTTCAGCTAATTCCAATTCTCGCAAAATATGGGTTATATCCATATAATTACAGATAATAATTTAATGATCGTACGTACGATAGGGTTGTGGGAACCGAAAGCATGTGACAGTTCAAATAATAGCGACAGGAACGAATGTATTAATCAGCCGTGTGTTTCCAAACTAAGGGGTTCGTCGAAACGGCTCCGATTTAATTTAAGTCCTTGCCGTTATCGTTGGTGCCCCATTGTTTTTCTTCCTCGAAATTTTACGGTCAATTTGACGTGATTCCGTTTTTTTTTGCAATTAATTTGAATTTAATTAGTTTTGTGCATTGTTGAGTTACACGATCGATAATAATGTCTGTGTAATAATAATATAATTAATTCAATTTATGTCCTCTCATTACTTCATATTCATCACACAAATATCTGGTCTGGTTTGAAATTGAACTTACGGCTCATCAGTGAAAACCACTAAGCACTGGACCAACAGGTTATTTTAATAAGAATACTCTTCCAGTTCATGGCAAAAAAGGTAATGGAATTACCATGTACGTTATTTAAAAAGTACAAAACCTCATAGCGTTAACTCTAATTACTGGTAATGATAGTCGCGCCGCGTTGTCCAATCGGCCGTTCGACGCGCAACGGGCGGAACTGATCGCTTATTGATAATCCCATCCATTTCGGTACAGCCAATTTTTAACATTGGCTACTTGTGTCTTGATTAATTAAAGTAACTATTTAATAGTACAGTGACATTTTAAACACAGGTGCACATATCTATACTTTCTATACTAATAATATAAAGCTGAAGAGTTTGTTTGATTGTTTGAACGCGCTAATCTCAGGAAATATTGATACGATTTAAAAAATTCTTTTTATCGAAGAAGGCTATAGGCTATATAACATCATGCTAAGATGAATAGGAGAGGAGCAGCAATAAAAAATATTGCAACAACGGCAAAATTTAGAGCTTTCTTTGCGTGCGCTAAAAGCAGTGATAGCACAGTAGGTAAGAATTCTGCCTCTCACTCCAGGGGTCCTGGGTTCGAATCCATGGCACGTAACTCTTTATAAAAGTGCATTTTACGAGTAAATATAAATATCATTTGTTAGCGGCGAAGGAAAACAATGTGAGGCAACGTACACACCTTAAAATTTATAAAAAAAAGGAAACGAAGGTGCATAAAATCTGCCAAACCACACTTGACCTGCGTGGCAGACTATGGCCTTAACCCTCTCATTATCAAAGGAGACAAATATTCCGACAGTGGAATGATAAAAGAGTCGGAAATTATTTTTATATAATTATTATTGATATATTCGACAAAATATTTAAACAATATGAAAAACAGTTTTATAAGGGATATTTTCCGCTCTTCAAGATTTTTAAATGATTCAAATTGATTTTTATTATGTTTACAGTACATTGACGTGAAATGTTAAATTAACATGTCTAAATTAATGAGAGGAGCAAATTCTTCCGTCTTTCAGTGCCTCTACCTTATCGGAGATGCCTTTAGTGATTTAAAAATTTCCTCCTTACATTTTAGCCACAAAACTGGATCTATGTCAATTATTACTGTTATAGTAAGCACTCCAACTCACTACCCCATGTAGGCACGAAAATACAAATAAATGCCTTTTCAATTGATGGAACTTAACACATAAAAGTTAGAAGCCAACACATAAGATTTCTAGTATCGGAATAAACTACGCTGTCTTAAGAGTTACTACACCAGCGAGTAGATGGTGGGTGGCAAATGATCAACATTTGCACTATCAAGTCGCAAGCGCTGCTAATTGGCAGCCTGCCAGTTCCTCGAACGCAACAAACTGTGTTGCCAGATACAATGTCACATATTAAGGGAACTAGGCACAATAAAAATAAATGTGACGATATAATTTTCCACATTATCGCTGTGATTCCGGCGAGTTTTCCTTCTTGCTAATCGAAAAAATAATTTCTTTGTCCGCTAATTGTATAAAAATGCAAATTATAAGCTACCGCGAACGTGCCGCCAATTCGAAACTAGCAACGGAATGTCTAACTTAAATGCATTCTAACAATAAGTAAAACCTTTTATTCATCAATAGCAGATAAAATATACGTATATATCCTTATTGTCAACTTTAAATGTGACGTTGAATGCATGCAAATTATACAAATGCACAATATTTTCAATTTTAAAATTAAATATGGTATAAATAAGTGAATAATTTATGTACCGGGTTATTGTGATTAAATCGTTAATTCTGTTACAGATCTGCACAAATATTTTATAACAGGAATGATAACTCATTAAAGTTAAATATTTTTACAGATCTGTAACAACAGATCTGTAAAAATGTTTAACTTCTTGATGCCTGGTATAGATTATAATCAAATTTTATTAGGCAGTATACATTTATGCGGGAAAACAAAGTTTTTATAAACAACTTGACTCTCTGAAAGTCATAGTTCATAGTTAGGCACGAGTGTCTATGGAAAGCACCGTGAGGCGAAAATGCTTAATCTAATAAGTGCCCTTTTATTTTAAAAATAGATCTGCTTCTCGCTATTTGTGTATGGTAAACATTAAATGACGTACTTTCTCGCCTACATACGAGTAGTGGCATGAATGACATGAACCGCGAACGATGAATCAACAAAGGCAACGTCACGAACAATACGTTCGTAAACCTCCCGTATTATGTCTTCAGACTTCCGCCACTTACTCAGATACTCGTATGTACTTTCATGCCTAACCAAGGCATACAGAATTCAAAATGAATACTCATTTACTTTGTTACACAAATATTTTTAACAATTATACAAGTGAATTTTTCATTTCTTTTTTTTATGTTTAGGACATTCCACGCACATGGCAACACCTGGTAACCGTAGAAAAGTGTTGAATTCAGTGTTCGCTCTCAAGAAACTTGTCGAAACAAGCCGTTTTATCCTTTTTCTTGGCACGCAGCCCCGATCGTAATGATTTGCTACAATGTCCTTTTTACTATTATACTTATTTAAGTATTGTATTTGCACTCGTATTTGAAATATGTATTTGTACTTTAGTTATCGATTGTTAAAGTATGAATAATCATGTTTTGATAATTTTTTAAGTTCTTTAACAATAACATATTTTTTATCTGCACTGACCTTTTCTTTAGGTGCATAAAAATACTTTTGTAATCAATTTTGTACATTTTTTGTTATGATAACTTACAAATAATGATAACAAACATACTTAACAAACTGCATTAACGGAATTCTTAACTAACTATTACAACTGATTTCGTTGAATATAATATAACATTCAATCATTCAGTCACTAAATTAAAACGGGAAAATGGTAAAGGACATAATGGAATTAAACATCTTTAATTTTTTCAATGACAAGTATGTATTAAATATTTTTTTACCAAAAAGCAATTTTGTGCATAAACCGACAAACATAGGCACAATATGTACATATGTATATACTTACACACAGTTCTTATCCAACTCCTCCCGGGTGAGCGCGAATGACATTTCCGGTGAGCTGAGCACGGGGAGCGCCATCGAACACCGGTGCAGCAGATCCTCCTCCGTGCTGCAGTTCTTTTTCAAAGCACCTGTCACAAAAAATAGAAAAATCTTAGACAATTTTTCAGTATATAAAAATGAACTTATCCTTACCTAATCAATGAATAGGACGTAGCGTAATACGTATCGTTGGACGCCCTCAGGCTACGTGGAGTGACGATATAGGCAGTGGCTGGCAGCGGTTGAATACGAAGAACTGAATATCAAGGTCAGTGGCATGCTATTGGAAAGGCGTATGTCCAACAACGGACGGGAGTAGGGTGATGATGATGATGATGAATAGATGAAGAGATGTAGTGGACGTGAGTACTTAAATTATCTATATTGTCTGTATACGGTTGCTGGAGATCAATGTTTAAGTCAAGGAGCCTCCATCACTGCGCCGCGGTAGCTGTGACAAAAACGAACTAAAAGTCCCTGAGCCGCTCTCAAAGAATCTCTTTGTTCAGAGCACTAGCTTGCACTTAATCTTAAGAAACGACGATGCAAGATTAGATGCATCTTCTTCTTTCTAATTGTTAATTTATTTAATACTTTTATATATTCTGTAAATTCAAATAAAGGGGCGAACATAATTCCAAGTGATATTTATTTATTCATAGACATATTTTTTAAATTTGGTATATTGTACCCTGCCTCTAAGTCCTTGCCTCTAAGTCCTTTTGTTTCATTTAACGTAAAAAATTTCAATATTGAAACGTCAAGTGAAAAAAACTTTACGATTAGTCCACCGTGTACATACAAATACATACGTAGAAACTATAAATTTTATACAGAAATAGACAGTACAACATGGTAATGGTTACGCTTAAAAATACGAATATAATGTACACTTTATAAGTACAAACAATAATAAACATATCCGAAAAATATAATCATATTTCATCATTCTAAAAATATCCCAGTCGCAACCAACAGACATTGTGACGATTTTGCCAATTTATATATTCTTAGGATAAAAAGAAAATATTTCAACAACTACCCCCCTTTAGACGCAGAAGAGGTCCCCCACTAAACATCTA
>DWDT01003579.1:0-12132 GCA_018245595.1 Microceris scylla | reverse complement strand
TCACAGAAGAGTGGCGGGGTCGAGTAGTGTTGCCATTTAAGAAAAGTAATACCACCTTTTGTAAAATTGTTACACGTATATGCTTACATCTCTCAGGCAATCACTGATATCTTGGGACAACTTACCCACGGTAATCTAATTTCAATCTCAAATCTTACTGGCGTGGCGCGCTATGTTATGTACAAACATTTTTGCTACTTCGGAGTGGAATCGACAACCTCTGGATTAGCAGTTAATATCGCTAATTACTGCACTATCAATCAATCAATTGTTTATTTGTCAGTAGGGATTTCAAGTTGTTTCATTACAATTCTTGTAGTCTTACTGTACTAATTAAAGCATACAAATATGTAATATTAACATGTGAGTCATATTTAACCCAGTTTCATTCTATGCCACCATACTAAGCTTTATATGTATTCTCACTAAGTTTTGTAGAGCATTATTTTGTTAGCAAATTTTTAGTCTTCACGGCTGTCATGTCAACATTGACAGTTAATTGTGTATGCTGTGGGGGTATCAAATTTTGAGCAAGACATTTAAACTCGTTAGTTTTTTTTGTTGAGCCTTTGTTATTTTCTACCCTTGACCTACCTTTTGATCTACCTTTTGAAGTGTATGTCGGTAAGAAATCGGTTAGAAGGTATGTCGGTAAGAAATCGGTTAGAAGGTATGTCGGTAGGGTTTATTATACAATTATTTATAAGTAAATGTGAGAGAAATAAAAAACAAAACGCACAGTTAAACATAATTTATTTCATATTTATTCAATTATCACAGATTCATTTATTTTAATAATCATCACGTTAACAAAAATATATATATAAATATATATAGATAGTCTACGGCTGTGATTAGTTCCGTTACATACAACTCAAGGGTTTCTATTACATTTGTTTTTCTACGTGTATTTTGTAAGAGTATTTACAACCTATATACATAGAGTTATAAGAGTTCCTTGACGTTCCAGTATACGTTTTGTAAGAGTTAAAAAGTGACTCGACTCGAAATAGCAGTCGAGTTTACGTGTCTTTTGTTAATATAATATTTTTTCGGGTTTCAAATTTTGTACAAACTATGTTCATAATATTTTAATTAATTTCATAATTTAATTTAATTGTTATAAAAGTAAGAATTTTCAAAAGAGCCCTTGATGAAATATGGTATTTGTTAAATTTGGTTTCGGCTAGTATATTATGGTAGGAACTATTGAATAGCGTATAATATTATTATTAAAATTAATTATTATATTATTACACCTCAAAGTGTATACAGATTAAATAGGTGCGTTTATATAGTTGCAGATTTGTAACGCAGTGTTATTACGACGTATTATTATTATTAAATCACTGTTGTTATTCAACAAAAAAAAAACAGGCTAATAATATTATCAGTGAAATCTGCGTTCTTGTAACTAAACTGGTGACTTATAAATATTTATATAATTTGTATAGTCATTGACTTATTATTATTCTTATTTAGGCCGCAATACTACTTTCGATACTCGCAACTACGATAATTGAAAATAATAAGTTCAAAAGTCACTTTTCAACTCAACAAAACAGGCAGTGTAGTGTGCTTTACTAGTAGTGTATATATTTTATAATATTAAATGCAACGCTTTTGTTCCTGTATTACTGTATGAAACGAGAACTTTGCTAAGCTATTAGGAATTTCACAAAGTTAAGCTCAGAATAGACGCGTACAGTATTTTAGTTATTGCCAAAGTAATGCTGTGGCATCGAACATTTGGCACGTGGTTCTACGACATTGGAATAAAACGTAATGAAAGAAAATAAAAGCACATTAAACATAAAACTAGCCATATACATATTTGATACACTGAACACTCAAACACTTATAAAAAATAACAAAATAACCAACTGTACACCAACAGCGTCGGTGATTTCTTTTCAAGACATGAGGCACTATTATTGCTACTACAAATATAATTTATTAATTCATCGCTTATCTACAGCGGAAATGATTCTATACAATATATACTAACACGATTTTACAATAGGCCGATGGCCAATCTATTCTCTAATAACATTTAATCTACACATAGTATCAAATAGTCCGTACAGCTCCAACGGCTTCAACATTTACGTGTTAAGAATTCATAACCAAGACGGTCTGCCTTGTAATAAGTCGGCCGCGTCGTGCCTATCCATTTGACGTAATGCGGTGGCTAAGGACGCGGTAGCCGCGGGCCCGCGCTCCCTGCACTCCCACAGTTCTAAGATAGCTTCGGTGGGCGAGCTCTTTGTGGCGAACCACGTCGTATAACGATCCACGCCGAGCCGCGACGCGAGCGCGCGCCAGTCGTTACCGCGAGCGTTTGGCGGATCCAATATAGCGCATAGCTGACGTTTTATTCGTGCACTTAATTTAAATGGCCCCTCTGCACACTCGTTAACACCAGTCTCGTTGACTGTTACGTTCCGTTTCGCGCTGCCGT
The DNA here is from genome assembly GCA_018245595.1 of Microceris scylla. Lineage (NCBI taxonomy): Eukaryota > Metazoa > Arthropoda > Insecta > Lepidoptera > Hesperiidae > Microceris > Microceris scylla. The sequence goes on along the minus strand of DWDT01003579.1, from coordinate 9,671 downwards.
CGCTTGCTTCTTCGCTACGAGCCATTCTACCGTCTAAGAGATTCTCCGTTATGTTGAAACTTCGCTGGGACTCCGCGCGCGGTGATCGACCTCGAGGCGATCGACTTCGTGTATCCTCAAGCGATATTCGGAATGTTTGCTTGTATGAGGGATTCGTTCGCTGATACACGGATATAGTAAAATCAATATTGTCGCAGTCATGCGTTTTCTCCACCCCGAAGCTACAGTGCAGGCCATTGTAATGCGATGCCCAAACGTGATTAAAGGGAATCTCCTGATAAGCGATGCCCGGTTTTGTCTTCCAACCAGGACTTATGTTATCCACATTTAAGCACAAATTAGAACCGCCATCTTGGAATAGTAAAGTTTTTGGGCGGTCGAGCAATACGCCGCCAAGTTTTTTCTCTTGTTCTTGGCAATAGTACGGCGCGCAAGGAGTGTCCTCGAAGATATAAAGCCTAATATTGTACTCGGAAGAAGCTTCGTTAAGTACGGGTGGAGCGTATACAGCCAATTGGAGCGCCTTAACGGCCTTTCCATTAAAACTTTCACCGACTAGAACGAATGTTGAAAGCAAGTCCGTTACCAGGAATATTTTGTCGTTGTCCAGCTGTGTGAAAACTGGCGTGTTAATAGTCTCTTGCCCGAGACCGACGACTTTCTTCCATTGGGGCTGAGTATTATCTGTTTTGGCGTTGTTGTGATCGATGGCATATAGAGCAAGATTCCAAAATCCATGCTTCAAGCTAGCGCAGTGAGGTATTTGCAGAATAACAGACTTGTTTAATTGGAGCCGCGGTGGACCACACTTAACTACTGGACTCAGTTGCGTGATGCCTGCAGGCAGAAAAAGAATCTTTAAAGAAAACGGTCGCATAAAACGTTCTATGTCGAGACCTCATCCGCCTAAGGCTCACTCGATATTACTTCGCATAAATTATGGTTCTCGATTTCATACGTAATTATATAGGCGTCTTAAATTCCACTTGGAAGTTCTCTTTGTGTGAAATGTTAGTTCGCTGTAATAATTTAATAAGCGTTCGTGTTAAAGTTACAATCTACAAGCCAGTCGTGTCGTTACACGTGCTTGCAATAACTTCGGAATTTAATAGTGGTGCATAATACATTAATATTCCATTATTCGTGTTTGCAGCTATCCAATTAACACTTTGCGAAACTCAGACAAACTTTAAAGGGCTAAGATTAAAGGAATTATAACTGGGATAATGCCGTCTTCAACTGAGAAATCATGTCGGAAACAGAATGCCAGGAGAACTTAGTTGTTTGTCAAGACTTTAAGCAATTTCAAACAGAACGCTGAACAATTGAACGTGAAGGAAGGACAACAGATGAATACATTTTTGTCGAACTAAATGTGCTGTGAAATATCTGAAAAGTGGAATTGAAATTTAAATATAATGTGACTAAGGTAATGTACAAATATAATCGCGCAATCATAATTATAATTTTGGAGACGTTGAGCTCATAACCTTTATCTGAATGATTGATCATGATGATTTCTACTTGTCTAATTAATATTGGTACTCATTTTTTAAATTAAATTGTTCTGGCTTTAACAAACTAATTGAAAATATGGAGGAAAAAATTACCTTTTCCAAGCCGTGGTCTGTATCTGTCATCCTTGACCACTGCGACGTACATTTGTTCCCTGCGACCTCTGCTGAGTGCTGCTTCGGGAATGGATAAGGCCACGCCAGCTGCTGGCAGTGCCAATCGAGCACCAGCACCGGATACTGATAGCGATTGGGATGTAGGAGAATTGGAGACCAGTTCAGCCAGTTGCAGTGTCACTGATTCGTTTGCTGCGTCGTACATTGAACCGGCTGAAATAAATATGTAATTCAGAAAAAACGCAACAGTGATTATGGAAATTATTACAAAATTTAAAATTTATTATATTTACAAAGTGGAGGCATATTGATAGATTATGTAACGATATAACGTAATTGGTATGTAAATCGTGAAACATCGGTGTGCTCTACATTCCTCTGTCTACCTCTTCGAGGATATACAGGCGTCTTATTATGTTTGTTATGTATCAAAAGTCGATTTATTCTTCCTAATAAAAGGAACCTCAAGGAACGAACAAAGCGAAAATATGTAAAAAATTCTACAAATTTGTAACAATCTGAATCCAACGATCAACTTAAGTTAAAATTTTGAACATTAAATTGTTGTTACAATCATTCCCTTTGTATAAATTGTTACGAAATAAAGTTCGATAACAGCAATTTAAGGTCAGCTTCAAATTTACGTCGAACTTCATAATTTCGTGTTCGTCAAAAGACGTGAACTGTTATAGAGGCAGAAAGATGTTTATTTGAAGAACTTTATGCTGAAACTCGTAAAAGTTTAAATAGAACGTTTGCTTGAGTTATTTGAGCGGCATGTTTAACTTTCATGACTGGTTCTGAGATTATACTTACAGCTAGTGAAACAGCTCGAGACGGAGTGTTCGGATTCGCTGTAGGGCTTGCTGTCGTACTCATCACTTTGTCCTTTGCTCGAAGCGCAAGGCGTGACTTGATGGTCGACTGGGGACGCGTAACTGCAAGAAGGACATAATTAGTTCAACCTAGAATGGAGAGCTTCGGTCTTAATGATACAGAACGCGTTGTCTGAGACACGCTCCATTACTTTCCTGAGAAAGATATATTCAATTTTCGATTTGTTCTCTTCGCATTCAAATTTGGTATTTGTCAGGGGATAGACAAATGTATGTATGCTCAATATTTCAACGTCAGCCACTAATGAAGCATATTTGGTAATGCCAGGATCTGCTCGAGTGATTCATTAGTTATGAACGGTATAATGAAGTGTCGATGTATTTATATAGATATGTCTGTCATATTTCATATAATAACGATGTGAAATTTCTCAATAAATCATATAGGCACTATAAAAATGTTCTTTCCATTTCATAATGTTTTGAAACATATTGGATTGTAAGAGGCACCATGTCGTGCCAAGCTCAATTTTACGAGGAAGAAATATACAAGCACAGTGGCTAGCAATACCACTTTAATAAATTGAACGTATCTGTATAGAGGTTTTTGAAACACGTTTTACTGATTATTATATGTTATGAAAACTGCAAATAATGGAAGTGACTGTTGAAACTGGCTTGGAATAATAAGACAATAATGGCTAACCGTAAATATTAACAGATCTATACTAAAGGTGAAGGGAAAGGGAACGAAGCGAAGCAATTACATTTGCCTAATGTTATTCTCTTAGTGTCAGATCACGAGCGCCCCTGTGGTATAATACCTTAAATATACATATTTGTTCCTGAACAGATACTAACTTAACAGATAACGATTTAGCGCCAATAACTCCAAACTAATTGGTATTTTAATCAGCGATAGTTTATTGCTTTAGAATTTAACCTTCTACTCCGGGGCGTCCTGGGTTCAAATCCTGCTGTAAATCTCTTTACAAAAAATGCGAATTTCTATAAGGCTTTTGCTAAACTGCATTAAAATTAAGCTGCGTCAAACTTTGAAATGGTGGAAGGGTTATGCATAAGGAAGATGGTGATGACTGTTGGAAACATAGCGGAAGCACATACCTGTTAGTAAGATGAGGTACGTCATAATGATGTTCTGTCCTAGCATCAGGCTGTGGATGCTCGTATCTTGGGGGTCGATGCTGCATCAGATCAGGTGCGAGTGACAAAGACTGCTTCTCAACCGTTGGGTACATTTCTGGTTGGAAATCTGTTGATATGAAACTGTTTTATAGAGACTACAAAATGAGACTGATTTATTCAATTGATGGTTTAATGACTCATTTTTAATTTTCTTTTACTATTAGCAGCTATTTTTCTTTACAATTTTCGTGTTTTCATACTTTAAGCATGGTACACAAGCATGCTTTTGAGTTGATGTACATCAAATATAGGAGTTGAGATTTTGAATTCTCAGTAAGTTCATGAGGTCTGTACATTTGGTTATTTCTCTGGACACAAAAAATAATTATTTAATCAATGTTACAATCTTACCAGTTCTAGTCATTGTATAGAGAGAATGGTCTCTGGTTTTCCTTTGCAGTAGTTTATATACCACTGCAGCACCGGCGAGGAACACTACGACTGCGACCGCAATGCCAATATATAGCGGAATGTCGCTGTGTGCTGCTACTGTGAAAAATATATTAAAGGGTAGAGCTTTGTTTCTAAAATACATCACAACAAGTCAAAAAGTTTTCTTAGTTCAAGTCTCGTCTCATAATGAGTAGGAAGTTTTGCTGAAATATTCGTGTCCATTATGTTCATAATTATAAAAATTAATGAACGACTTCAAAAGTGATTTATATTTCAATATGTAGTAATGTATCTTATCCAATCGCTCCATATTAAATTAAGGCAAGTTTTACGGTTCCTATAAATTTAAGTAAGCAATTAGTCCATGATATTTTGCAATGTTACTTAAATATCGTAAAGCTCAAACAGGAATTTATTTTCAACATAATTATGTAAATTAAAAAATATGTTATTTAACCTTAAGTTACACACTCATTTGTGGGTTATGATTTTTTTAATTCATAGTAATAAATTTAGAGACCTCAGTACCTCAATCGAAGGGTTTTGAGATCCAAGTTGGGTTTTTTAACTTGAAATTTTCAGTTAAATTTGGAAGTCTGGAATAACATGGTGAAAGAACTAACTGAGGACACTAGTGTATATTACAATATTCTGCCTACAACTCGGGCAGGTAAGTCACTGTGATGTAAAATTTAAACAGAGGAACATTTTTATTCCATTTTTATTATTAAGAATACAACAATTCAAGTAGAAAATCTCAACGAGTCATGTTTATATTCTCTCAACAAAACTTCCGCGTAGTAATAATAACTGCTGTCACAAAGTTCCCAAGATCTGATATGTTCGGAACTACTTATTCTCATACATTCTCGAAGCGCGCGATTTATTTGAGAAAGATTGAGTTGTTGTCATGGTACCCTCCTCCGGATGTTTCCCAACTTAGAGAAGGATAAATTACCAAGTTCCTTTCGACCCTTGGAAGTTTTATGACGATAAAATATTCCTCATCACTTTATAGACAAAAGTTTGTTCGCTTTGATAAATCGGTGAAAATTATGGAATCGATGAAAACTATAATGCCGGCCGCGTATTTGTGAACAACACCTGCGCGTCGTTTTATGTGTGTAGCTATAAAACGGGGAACGACTAAAATAACGATAGGGTTCACCGCAAGAGACACGAGTGTCGTCGCTTCCAAAATTTAAGGTGCAGTGTCCTTGCGTTAGATGAAATTTTAACGTGAGCTTTTATAACCAACGAAACGGGCTTCGGGTTTCTGACGAGCCTCAATATTATTTATGTCGTCGTCTCAAACTTTACGATTGGTCCCGCGACGCATTTTAACGAGTTACCTTTTTTTGTGTAATTTGGTGCCGTGAAAAGGATAACGAATTAAGGGCCTCGTTTTTTACTCAAATACATTAAGTTAAAATGTTCGAAGATCGAACGGTGCTTGGAGCTTGTCTCACCAAGAGTGGATATTCGTGGGACGAAAATCATTTTTTCATTATAAAACAGAAACTGTCAACTAGAAGTTGAAATAATTAAATTATTTCTTTTTTATTTTCTTCCAATAAGTTTATTCTTCAACTAAGGTTTCCTTCCGAAGAGCTCCTACGATTTGATCAATATTACTTCGTCAAATAAGGTCACCGAGATAAGTCCTTTAAATTAAACGTGGATCGAAAATACTTGGGACGTTCTATTCACTGTAGTTAATGTATCAGAAGAGTACTTCCTTTTACTGACGCGAATCTTTAACACAACACTAAAAGACTTTTTACAGACCGACATTCTAGCAGATTTATCTTCGCTGACCTATTTCGTTTTTATTTATAGTTGTGTACTCAACTGCAATGGATAAAAAGGAGCCATCGTTTTGTTTATATAAAAGTACCGAGTAAAAGGTTTTAATAAATTATTTATAAATACTTGTAACATATCAAAGAGCTTAAAAAAATAGAGGACTGGTTCATAGCGATTCCTCAAATAGATTTTATGAAAGTATCAACTTAATAAGGTTTTTAATAATCTATAGACCTGTTTATTTCTGCATTGTTTACGTTTTATATATTTATAATTATGAGCTCTGTTCCTTTTTCAATTAATATTCTATTTATATGAAGAATTTTATAATCATATACCTAAGAAAGATTAAGAACATTTGACGCACCGGTGACTAAAAAAAATGTTAAATGTTCGTTGTCACTGTAAACTTTCATACCGCTGTGGCGTATACTGGAGTGTTTTACGACTTATCGATTTTTGGTTTAAAGTTTGGTTTAACGAAACTGTTTATAATTCTTCTACAGAGCCTGTTGGTTTATTCGTCCTCAGCACTTAACTTTTTTTTTCACATAACTACTTCTTTTTATAGATGGCCGCATGATTTTTTCTTTAACTACGTTATGAATAGCTTATCACAACTATATAATGTTTTAATAACCATATTCAATTTGAAATTACAATCCAAATCAAAAAATTATTTACTCTAATACATACGCTTAAAAAACAAATTCTCTGTCGTCATTCGCTCAATCCCGTTTAAAAACTCAAAACACTCGACAGTTAATACGTTCGTTATGCTTTTTCCGAACGAACAACAGTTTATTTTTATTTTTTTCCCGATCAGCGATAATACCAAAAAACGTAAGTTTATCTCGGAACCAATCAGCGTGTACAATGAAGCCATCGCTCGCTCGATAACTCGATAACGATCTCGGGACGTACGGCGTAATTAAAAATATTGTGTTTGGGTCTGTTGCGTTTTGATCTGCTACAATCCATGGCTCAGTAACGTTGGGAATCGCGTGTATGGCTGGAGAGATATGAGTACTATATACTTAAATATATGTATATCTTGTCGAATATTTTGCTTATGAACTTCCCATGGTATGGTACTACATATGTATATAGCGCATTCGGTGTTTTGTAAACATTCTATATGGAAAATTATCAAATTTTTTTGTAAATTAAATTGGTTTTTAATGCGACGTTTTAAAGCCATAATTTCAGAAATATAGCAGATTGTTAAAGAATTGAAAGGTTTTTGGTTACTTTTAGTAAAATGAACTGTCTGCTGTACCATAGATTTTTATTTCAAACTCTTTTCTAATACCTATTTCCGTTATATGTATATACAATTATTGTAGTTAATAAGTATTAAGCATTTTAGGAAGCGATAGGTATTATTGGGTATCAAAAATTACAAATCAATTTACGTTATAACCTAATATAAACTTTTTATTGTAATCTTACTTCCTTTTTAATAAAACTGTGCATACAGGCTGTCGTACTTTGTAATTGATTTCTATGAAATGTTACAGCTTATGTGATACATTTGTTTTATTTAAATTGGTACAGAATAAACATTTATTTATTTATTTATTTATCCATTATTGTTGGTAACAAAAGGCGGACTTAATGCCAAGTGGCATTAAGTCCGCCTTTTCGCACAACTGGCAACATTAATTCTTATTACTTTTAATGGTATTAGTATCTCACCTATTTGTATATTTCAATACAGTAAGTATAATTGTACAGTAAGTATATAGTAAATTGTATTAAGTAATTGTAATATTCGAAGAAATTGTAAACTTGGATATTGCATTAAGAAAACTTCGTATACCGTAGTAACACTGCATGTTGGTATCTGCAGTGCACATTACAGATTTACTGCACACTGCAGTTGTCACGCAGGACACGTTTGCCCTAGATCCAGTCTTGAGATTAGGTAGTCGACAGAAGTAAAATAGAACGCTGTCATTTTAAAAGTACATTGATGTCGATTTGGAATTAAAAAATGAATTTTCAAACTTTTGTTTCTGAATGATACTTTAGAGATTAAAATCTATGCGAGCTTCAATATTTCAAAACATGTGTACCTACTGATTAATTATCCAGAATTAACTAACTATTTAAAAACTGAAAAATTTCCGAAACTATCGCACTATTATCATCACTATGACCTTCGTCACAAGGCATTGAATATGAAGTCTTGTAAATGAAAAAGAAAAGAGTACTAAAATAAAAATAAAGGAGGAGTACGAAAAACTCGAACATGAATAGTAAGCAAGCGAGGTTCTAGATATAGACTTAATGCCAATACAGTAGAACGTCGGCAGGCAGGACACGTTTGACCTGGATTTACTACCAGATTAACTTCGTGCTCCGAAGCTAGGGCTTTTGATGTTGTAAACGAAGCCGATCGGGAGGAAGTAACGTGAATATCATGCATATTGATGCGAAACTCTTTAGATACCAGCTACAGCCGTGTACGTAAAATGGTTTCGCACAACCTGGAATTGTTCAACACGAGAGTGAATCGGGATTTTCGACGCAAGTGTGCTACATTTTACGTTACATCTTTCTAACCATTAAGTAGCTTTCTAGTCAAAGGTGAGTCTATAGCGCTTAAAAAAAGTTTACCAAGCGTCTTTTGTGACTTGGCACACAATAAATTTAAGTCCATAATATCTTTAAAACGGTAAACTATTTCCATTTACAATTGCAAAATCAGACATGATAAAGCATGAGCGTGAACAATAAGATAAGTATACTAAGTAAATTAGAATGGGAATTGGACTTTGAATTACAATTATTTCCTGTGAAACACATCACGAATAGACATATCCCTTCACTTTGCGGGTTTAATTTATGAACATTGTAAAATGAACATAGTAGATATGGTATTAAATTTAACTTGGACATTTCGATGAAACGATACTTATTAATATAAGTTATTACATAATTAGTTTTTACTACTGTTTATAATAGATGAAAAGTAGTCAAATACAAGTAACAAGTTATTCGTAGTAAATATCAAAGACAAAAAAAGAAAGAAGTCATAATATTGTGAGTACCTAATTCGAGTCAGTGTTTCGCTCCCAAAACAGAAAACCCAATAAAAGGCTCAGTACAAGCCATTACTTCCCATCCAATGGACACTTACAGTGTTGTTGTAACACCATAAAATATGCCATATCGATAAATCTTCAATATAAACAAGTTTCGAGTCCCGTGAATTTTATGGGCGGTGAATGTTTGAAAATCTATAAATCACTTGACATCCGCTACTTGGTTTCGGACGTCAACTAAAACCTCGTAAAACCTGAACGTCGCCGGAATTAAATTGCGAGTGATACGGGCATATCGGATGAACCTATCAAATGCTTACCTTCATAAATACCGACACACTAATTGGATATTTTATAACCGTGTTAAAAATTATTCCCCATAAAAGCCAGTAGGTACTTTGAAATTATCGTTATGAATATAAAGAAAGCAAATTATACATTTACAACCTATAGAGATGGTATTTAATATTTTACCCGCTTCTTTATTGTATTAGTACATTTTAGAGACATTACGAGAAATACGTAATTACGACTTGTTTTGGACTTCTTCTTCAATGTACAATTTTGATGTATAATTTGAAGTTCTTTATTATCTAATAAAAGAATTGAAAGGTTTTTGGTTACCTAAAAAAAAAAAACGTAACTTCACGCCTGTAATCCCTGAAGAGGTAAGCAGAGGAATGCAGAACACTCCCACGTTTCACCAGTTACGTTAAGTCCCATGGAATAGGTGGTGAGCCTATTGCCAT
>DWDT01003578.1:0-12133 GCA_018245595.1 Microceris scylla | reverse complement strand
CATGTAACAGGTGCTTGGAATCGATATTTTGGTTGATTTATATTACATTATAGAAAGGGTTTTTAACATATTATCGTAGAAAAAATGCCATGGTGTTTGTTACGAGAGGCTTACGTCCAGCATTCGACTAATACAGCATCATGATGTTATAATCCTTTTTAACCTTGTAATTTTGTATATTTCTTTTGCAAACACATCTTTCTTTTCGAATTATTTTATCGAAACTAAATATTTTTTTTGCTTCTTAATTGTTTAATATCGAAATAGTTACCGTTTTTAATTCGTCACTAGCCACGCTTTTAGACCTATGTTGCTCCTGTAATTCTGTATTGAACACCTTTGAGAATTATCAAGAAATAAATAATTCTGTATCATTTTAAGTATTAACGAAACCTTTAAAATGATGTTTTACATAATTTTTTTAATCACTAGAAATGTGATAAACACAGTAGAGTGATTTTGTATGGTTTTCATTATATTCTCAGTGCTTTCAGGTTCATGCTATTTTCTCCAACTTGAAATCCACAATTGTTGTGACTAATGGTTATTTCAAGACATTCATAGGACCTTAATAACATGTATCTCCATATAAAGACCTACAATGTTTTTAACTGTATTTAATATACTCATTGTTTTCTGCATAGTTTACCATAAGCCGCTATTGCTGTGGTGTCTTACATGGAGTTATAGCTATACATATGAGATTACGTTTGTTGCAGTTTAGTTTAACTGGATAGCCTAGTGTGAGAAACATTTTTCTTCTGTGCTTCTATTAAGCAATTATAATTATCTTGTCTATCAAGCAATTATAATTATCTCAACATTTATGTGTGATACCCACATTTTTGTATGAATCTTTCTCCTGGTAATGCCTTCATGTGTCTTTTATTTTTGAATTTTTAGTACCACCAACCTTTCCTACAAATGTGCTTTTTATAATTCTTATGTGTAAGTATACACCTTTTAGTTACTTTCTTATACAAGTATAATAGCCCTGTATCCTTATTCCTCTGGTTTGATGGGATGTTGATCTACAAAAGACTGCAGGCTGATGCTGGATGTGACAAACCAAGGACACAATGCAATGGCGTTAATGGGGGAGGCCTATGTCCAGCAGTGGATTGAGATAGGCTGATCACTATGATGACGACAATGACGATCCTCATTGTATTGTATATAAGAGGCAACATCATTTCTTCTTTCAGACTTTGCACCAGTATTGTAGAGATTAATCTTATGCTTACAATAATTTGAAATCTTTTTATTATGGAATAGGTTAGAAGAGAAAGCTATTAATGTGACATTAGAACATCTATATATGTAAAAAAGTTGTTGCTTTGTGTGTGCTAAATTGCAAAGTTCTGCATTGCTTCAGCTCAAATTATTACACAACACAATACTCCTCAAGGATTGTTTTTTTTCTATTTTACACATCAACAACATTCCTGTGACTGCAAGATAACAGGTTGTTAAAGCTGTGTACCAAAAAATTAAATTTACATACATACAAAAAATTAAATTTACATAAAATATATGCTTTGTTGTTCCTCATTTCTCATTCATGTTTGCCCTATGTGATATTGTGAAGTGTTTCAAGCTATAGACAGTTATATTAAAATAGGTAAAACAAATTAGTACAATTTTCATCTCTGTTTGTTAACTGTTTATACCAACAGCTGATAGTAAAATCTGTGTGTTCATTCTAAACTCATGCCATTTTAGATCTATTTATTACCAATGAACTATATTAATTTATGAACGTGCTACTTGGCAACTGTGCTCATTTAGTATTAATTTTGATTTGCAGTGAGCCCGAGGGAGTGCCGTCGACGGCACTGCGCGAGATCTCTGTTCTGCGCGAACTGGACCATCCTGCAGTGGTACGCTTGCTCGATGTACTCCTAGCAGATACTAAATTATTTTTAGTCTTTGAATTTCTGCACATGGATTTAAAGAGGCTCATGGACCTTACCAAAGGTCCTCTGCGCCTTGATCTTGTTAAGGTACTTGAATGATTGAATATTTATTTTCTGAACATTTTATTATTATACAAGTAATAGAATATTTTAAAGTTTAATTTCAGAGTTATTTGAGGCAGCTTCTGGAAGGTATCGCCTATTGTCACAGCCATCGTGTACTGCACCGCGACTTGAAGCCCCAGAACTTGTTAGTGGATGCTGAGGGCAATATTAAGTTAGCGGACTTTGGATTAGCGCGCGCTTTCGGGATTCCCGTGCGCGCTTACACGCACGAAGTTGTCACCCTCTGGTATCGCGCTCCCGAAATTTTACTAGGAGCCAAGTTTTATTCGACTGCCGTGGACGTGTGGAGCTTAGCCTGTATATATGCCGAAATGGTAAAAAACTAAAGTATTCACATCTTCACATTAGAATTTTAAAATGAATTCCTATTTTATTTGTTACAATATGAAAACGTATCGCTCTTTCACAGGCCAGCGGACGCACGCTGTTTCCTGGGGATAGTGAAATAGACCAATTGTTTCGAATATTTCGCGCTCTCGGCACCCCCGGTGACGAAGTGTGGCCGGGCGCACGCCAGCTGCCCGATTACCGTGCCGCGTTTCCTCGCTGGCCGGCACGACCCGCTCGCGCTCTTTTGCCAGCAGCCGCGCGCGCCGAACCACACGCTGCCTCGCTGTTTGAAAGTATGTTGCGCTACGAACCCAGTGAGCGTGTGGCGGCGCGCGCCGCACTGCTGCACCCCTACCTAGCAGACGCACGCCGTACGCCGCCTGACTTGCCCGGACGGTCGCCCGCGCCGCCGCTGTCTCCTCTGCCCCCGTCCTGATCTCTCGCTTGTCCTATAGCCGCGGCCCTGATAGAAAACGCTATAATCTAGTATTATATAATTATTATAAATAAATACATGTTTCATATGATACCTCCCGATAGGTACCTATACAATTACTATTGCCGTATCGTATTGAATAAATTATTGCGGAATATTTTATAACTTTTACTCAGGCATTGAAATGTTGGAGACGTGTGGATGTGCACACTACACGTGTTATAATTCATTGGAATCCATAATGATAGTATGGTCCCAGTTGGTTCAATTATCAATAAGAAAAAACAAGCACAAACTTTGCAGACCATTCCTAGAACTTCCCGCTATGTTCTTGCTTCATGTATCAGATGAATAATATGAGTTATTTATAAAAATCCTTGTTCAAAATATTTCAACAACTATATTCCTCAAACGAATGAATCAATAAAAAAAACTTGAGTATTTGATCCAGTGTTTTTAGAGTAGCAAAAAGGTCCTCAGATAAGAATAATTTTATAAACTTATAAAGGACTTAATGAGATGACTCATTTTGAATGTTATTTAAAAAAAAAAATTATCTCGTAATTTTCGACAGCGATATCTTTCGAAGAAATTGATCAAAAATTGATCGATTTTTATCGAACTGATGGCGTTTGACGCATTTTTTGTTCGTAAGAGCAAATTAGTTTTTGGGATGGATCGTTTTAACCATTCAAAAGTTATTGCGAATTTCATCTATGAGATTCTCCTATCAGGCCGGATTAGTACAAGTTTACAGGATTCGTTAGAGTACCAGAGCGCTATAGAATGCCCCCAACCGCGTCGCGATCGCTCAGTCCAAAAGGTTTACATACATACATACAGTCAGATATAGGGACATCATTGTAAATATACTCAGAATACCTTCCAAAGGTTCAAAACGTAAAGATCTGATATATGCTCGATTTTAAAATTTTGTCTCTTTATATATTTATTTTTTCCCTTGAATAAATATGTCACAAAACAATATATTTCGGTGCATTTTACATTACTTAGGCAGAATTGAATTAGTTATACTAAGAATTCGTTTTTCTGTTTTCAGTAAATAATTTTTAGCAGATCGGTTTTTTGTTTTTTTTTATGTTATTTATTAATTGGATACATAGAAGCTATGGCAAATGTCGTGATCGTGGTCTAACTTGACAACTGTCATCGCCGAGGTCTATTTGAAGAATTTAGCGAGAACAACCTTTTTAGATAAACATATAACACGACATCGAATCGAAAGTATCGATACTATACTCATGAGTAGTATCGAAAAAATATATCGTACTTGTATAAGTAACAAAACAAAAGTTGTGATACATCAGAATATAAATATTTAGATAGTTGTTTTTCCCTCGTGGATCCCGATCCCGTAGGAAACAAAACAAAATAAAACTATTGTAAATTCACAACACAAAGAATTTGATGCAAGAAATATTTTATTTTTATTTAACTTTCTATTTTTTTTTTTATTATTTAGGCACACAGAAACATAATTAAAATGACAGTTCCAATTCCTTTTTCTTATAATCACTTTTATATAGATGTATAAGGAGCCGTTTCGGAGATGACTGATTTCGGGTTTTTGTTATGTTACTTAAAAAATAATCGTTCTGGTACTGTTGGTGCAGGCATTGGTAATTATTTTCGTGCCAACTTACATAAATTTAGGGAAACAACTTTCATAATTTTTCATTGTATCAAATAATCTTCGGAAAGTGGTGAAACCTGTGCATATACGTGAGTAATGGCTTATTTCATCTTTTTTTCTGACTGTAATAAAGAACATTTTGCTGTGTTGGTTCGTTTTTAAAGAATCGGAAAACAATTCGATACGATACTTAACTAAAAATACCATAAAGATATTATATATATATAAAGTATGGAAGACGCGGCTGTCTGTAAGCGGCTACATCCGACGGTGAGAAAGAGAGAAACGATCGCGATAACGTATATCTATCTCTCTTAATCTCATTACTGACGCTTATGCAGAAAAAGAACCGCTTGTTTCTCAAATAATGAATTCACGCTAGCGCTATCTGTGCGTGCACGCGTAGAGAGAGAAAGAAAGATGGAAAGGCTCATTTGCTTTCTCTTTTTTCGATGGACACATTTTAGGCTGGCTCTCCTGTTCGATATATAATATCTCTATAAAAAGTACTCAATGAGTAAAGTTACCGAATACAAAGTATTGAGTACAAAAGTATCGGTATCGAAAGGCACAGTACTCGATACTAAAAAGTGTTGATACTTTTTCCGTGTGCAACATTCAGTTAAAAGCGAGTCCTAAACATCGCGCTCGTTTTTATTGATGAAGTGGAACGACAGCGTTGTAAATAATTGTCAAAACATATAACCTCACATAATTTGAACTACTAAATATTTCTGGAGACTGTGCAAACGTCGCTTTAGTATAATATATGGAAATATAAATGTAAAGGAGACTAAAAAGCAAGATATTCTCATATTCTGCGTATTTAATTTAGAATAATGTCTATTGAAATAGAATCCGCGGAGTAAGTTCGAATAACTTTTGGGAAGTTCTATGTAAATTTATTAAAAACAAAATGACTAAATATATACTGCACTTTAAAGCTTTTTAACTATTCATGTGCTAATTTCTCTGGTATATTAGTGTGTAATATAGTATTCTGATTGCAGTGTGATTCGTTTGATACAACAATACTTGAAGGAATCTAATTTGACTAAAACATTACAGACTCTGCAGGTAAGTTTCGTATATGGTGCTGTGCCCTGTATGGTGGCGCATGAGCCTTATGTGACCATATAAATATGTACATATGTATAACATATGTTAGAAGATCAGTAATTTCTAATATTCTAGGAGGAGACAGGCGTGTCTTTGAACACAGTGGATAGTGTGGATGGGTTCTGTGCTGACATCAACAATGGCCACTGGGATACAGTGCTAAAGGCGACAGCTTCGTTGAAGCTACCAGACCGGAAACTAATGGATCTCTATGAGCAGGTATTCTGTGTGTGGTCAAGTAATGTAATATAACTATTGGTATAGTAAATTAAGCTAAAAGGCAGGAAACAGTTCATCCATGGAAACTGCTAGAGCTATATGTATAAAGCTTATGTACTGTATCCTAGACTAAGGTTGTGGTTTCCCATCAGTGTGCATAATACATTTGACCACCTTCCATCCTCAGGAGTAGCAATGCTTCCTTGACTGCCACGACATGACACAATGGCAATTAACACTATCTGAAATTTATTACTAACATATACTAACTGTTCTGGAGGGGTGACCATGTTTTGGCAAGTATAGCATAGAACACCCTCCAGCTAGGTGGAGTAACAATATACACAAAGTGGCTGGCAGCAGTTGGAGGTGACAAGCTGAAGATCAAGCTCAGTGGCATGTTTTCATCATCATCATTAACAGCCTGAAATAGGCAGATAATGATAATGTTGGTACTAAATGGGCTCATGATAGTCCTACTTTCTGCAATTCTTTAATATCCTTGTTCCTGCAGTGTTGGTAGTTGGGGCTATTTAATAAATGCCTGCCTTTGTGACCATTAGCTGCTTCTTAATATTAACACTATGTCTCAGTTACCATGTATTCCATTAACCCATTTGAGGCAATTATTTTTTTCAAACATGGTCCCCAGGGGAGAATTTTTCTTTTTCTTTAACTGGTTCATTTTAAATAAAAAACATGGTTACCATGGAAATAATTTAATTTGTATGTGCACCACATTGAAGACGATATGTGCAATTTAAGGTAAAATGAAAATACATCATTTCAAAAATTTATAAGCATTTATTTCAATAATATAAAATCCTCATTTTTCTTTCAATGCCTCATTGGTCGAGTTGTTGCAAGCACGACTGCCAATTGGAGGCTCTGGGTTCAAATCCAGGGTTGGGTGTTATTGGATTTTTCTAATTTAGAATTTCTATTAGTGATTCAGAATCTGGTTCTGTGCCTGGTGTATCGCAATAAGATCACCAACTATTCCATGGGACTTAAATGTAACTGGTGCAAACATGGGACTGCATTACAATCCTCTGCCTACCTCTACGGATATTACAGGCGTGATGTTACATTATTTTGGCTTCAATAATAAAGAAGAAAATATAATGCAAAGAAAATTTTTCAAAAATCATAAAAAGAAAAAATTAAACCTATGCCAAATTTTGTTTTCCTGTAATTTACAGATTTCATTACTTGAAGGAAAACCTTATTTCCAACTACTAGTTTACTTAGAATAACAGATAATTACGCAATATTATTATTGCATTCACTGTGTGCAGGCTATGTTATAGCCTCGGACAATAAATTGCACACATGCTCTGCAATCAGTCTCGAATGGTTTAAAATAGTATCATCATACTTCATTGCTGTAGAACCAGCTCAGTGGCTAATTTGGCAAACTTATATTTTACCAGTTTTAATGTAAACTGTTCTTGTGTCATGAAGATTGAGGTTGTTGTGTAAGAAAAAGGGTGTTTGTTAGTTTGTGTCACACCCACTCCAAGCGACTGATGTAGGTTGAATGTTTATTTATTCTATACACTAAAGCAACTTGTATATTTTGTCTGTTTGTATGTCACAGCCAATCTTAGACACAGCTAAATGTCTAAATAATGGTACTGTCAAGAAAAAATTGAGAATTATAAAATGAAAAGTGTAGGCTAAAAATGCTATTAAAATTAAAATTAGAGAGTATTGTTAAATTAAAAAATGTTTGTAGAGACTAAAATTTTGTCTTCCTCCATCTCATTTTAAATTTCCTTTGTGTTTGGATGTAATAAATCTATATATAAGTATATATTTTGTATATATATAAATAGCTTATGAGGCAACTGGTTACCATAACATAAAATTTTTAGATGCTTAGTTTGTGATTCAATAGCTGTGTGTGATGTTCCATGATATAATTATTATTTTATTGGTGTTGGTAGGTAGTGCTGGAGCTGATAGAGTTGCGCGAGCTGGGAGCTGCACGCACGCTTTTGCGCCAGACTCAGCCCTGTCTACTCATGAAGCAACAAGAGACTGAGCGCTACATGCACCTTGGTAATGCTTGCATCGTACATTCATATAATAATAATTCAATTACTTGGATGTGGTATACAAAAAGAATTGGAATAATACCCAATTTTTTCCAATTTCTACCTCAGTTAAGAGTCGCCAGAATTCTTTTCAACGACTTTTTACAAATGGTTTAAAATTATTTTCGGTAGTAACCAATTCTTTGCCATCAGAAGGTATTTTTGACTTTGAAGAAAGTAATTTCCATCTGTTGGTTTAGAAAACTTGTTGACGCGGTCATACTTCGATCCTCGCGAGGCGTACGGGGGCCCGCGCGGCGCGGCTGGCGGCGGCGCGGCGGGCGCGGGCGGTGCGGCGGGGGCGGGCGGCGCGGCGCCCGGCGGCGGCAAGGAGTGGCGGCGCGCGGCGCTAGCGGCAGCACTGGCGGGGGAGGTGTCGGTGGTGCCGTCTTCGCGACTTCTGGCGCTACTTGGTCAAGCGTTGAAGTGGCAGCAGCACCAGGGTCTACTCCCACCCGGTTCGTCACGCTTTCCTACCCATATTTTTATGATCTTCAAATAATTATAACAATCACCTATCTGTGACTGTGTAGCTTTACGTATGTTAGCTCCGAAACACATGTTTACGTATTTGAGCGTTATCATATTAGTTTAACCGACAATTATTTTGGTGTTTCATGCAGGGACCACAATTGACTTGTTCCGCGGTAAGGCGGCGATTAGGGATGAGGAGGACGATCAATGCCCCACGCAACTCTCCAAAATCATCAAATTTGGTCAAAAGTCCCACGTCGAATGCGCTCGGTAAATTTATCATCAAGTCCTTTCAATATTTCATAAAATCATAGGCAAATTATACATTTTGTAATTGTAATGTTTGGTAATGTTTTGCGCGACAGTTTTTCTCCTGATGGCCAATACCTCGTGACGGGATCGGTGGACGGACTGGTGGAAGTATGGAACTTTACAACTGGCAAAATCCGTAAAGACTTGCGCTACCAGGCACACGAAGAGTACATGAGTATGGAGGAGGCCGTGCTTAGCCTTGCTTTCGGTCGGGACAGCGACACGCTCGCTGCCGGTTCCAATGACGGCAAAATAAAGGTAATAAATATAATGTCAGCGCACTGCTTCTTCACGTACCGCATGAGGCAGATCACTTTTGTGTATATATGACAATAACGTTACGGAAATTTCATTGCATATATGCATATATTTTTATTAGCTGCAATAGTGTACGTATATGGAACAAAAAAATGATCAAGCTTGTAAACTCTTCAAAATAGTCGTAAATTGTACATTTTTAAAAAAGCAAAGTATTAAAACCTTGATATTAAGAGACAGAGACGTAAATTGCATTGTGTAGATGATATGTGCTGTGTTGTCGTGTATGTTTCATGAAATAGTGTCCATGCAATAGGCAATAAGGGATTTAATCGGTCTGTGGCATGATGTATATGGGGTGTGGCAGGTCTGGAAGGTATCTTCGGGGCAGGTGCAGCGGCGCCTGGAGCGTGCTCACGCTAAGGGCGTCACGTGCTTGCAGTTCACACGCGACAACTCTCAGATCCTCTCAGCTTCTTTCGATCGCACCATCAGGTATGCGCTCGACGCATTCTTATATTTGTTTGGTTCATTTTCATATTTGTTTTGCGATTAACAATGAAATTGAATTACGATTATACAGAATACACGGGTTGAAATCCGGCAAAATCCTGAAAGAATTCCGCGGGCACACGTCGTTCGTAAACGAGGCCGTGTTCACTCCGGACGGGCACAGCGTCTTAAGCGCCTCGTCGGACGGCACGGTAAAGGTGTGGGCGGTGCGCACGGGCGAGTGCACGGCCACGCTGAAGCCGCTCGGGTCGGGCGAGCCGCCGGTGAACTCGTTGCTGCTGACGCCCAAGAACCCGGAGCACTTCGTGGTGTGCAATCGCACCAACACGGTGGTGATCATGAACATGCAGGGGCAGATCGTGCGCTCGTTCTCGAGCGGGCGGCGCGAGCAGGAGGGCGGCGCGCTGGTGTGCGCGGCGCTGGGCGCGCGCGGCCGCCTCGTCTACTGCGCCGGCGAGGACCTCGTGCTCTACGCCTTCTGCGCCGCCAGCGGCAAGCTCGAGCGCACCATCAACGTGGGTATCGCTCACCTCCCGTAACACTCGCTCTCCTTATTTATCTTTCGCTTCTCATTATGACCGTTTCTCCTTGCAGATACACGAGAAGGCAGTCATAGGAATGTCTCATCACCCTCATCAGAACCTTTTGGCGACCTATAGCGAAGACGGACTCCTTAAGCTTTGGAAACCATGAGTTGTTCTCACGGATTTGAGTGATGTGTTGTATATAGTTGACTTTTTAAAATTAGCTGGACGTGACATTTTCTGGACATGTCTATTTAAGACGGCTAATACTAAGATAATCGATACTGAATTAATTATACAAAGTCAAGTAATATCAAATAATTAGTTTTCTTTGGTATATTGTATATATCTTTAATATTACATAGTATATTTCTGTCTATCCCTTCGAGGATTACAGGCGTGATGTTACGTTTGTTACGTTTTATGGTTATCAGCCGGCACTATTTTGTTTCCGACAAAAGTAAGGTACGGTAATTAATTACCTTACCTAAAAGCACACAAATAACTTACCTAAAGCACACATATGCCTTACCTTAAACTACACAATTCGTGGAATGTTACAGTATCTGACAATATCATTATAAGAAATCAAAATCCGTCTTGACTATTAGTTTAACTTTTGACTGATGAGACTATCCTTAGTCACAGATTAAGAATTCTATATTATTGAATAGAAGAAGAATAATCTAAGTGAATATATTACTTGTGATTGTATAAGGGTAAAGAGATGAATTAAAATAAATAAATATTGAATAATGCAAATTTATTAAAGAGCAACAATTTGATCACATTAAGCATCGAGGAACGATTGAGGCAGATACGTTCATATAAATAGCCGTTTGAGAGATTTTACGCTCACACTATTTAATGTCTACAAACAACAAATTACACAAAACGATTCGTATAAAATTTTATGAATAACGCATAGTTAAAAAAAATTTTACAACATTATTGTAGTAAACTCTTGAACTTTATTAACAAAAATCACAGTTGTTAGTCAGTTTAGCAGATATCTCTATATCTATTGTTGGGTGTAAACAGGATATCAATATTATTAGAACCGTTATTATATCTCCGTTGGTCCCTCGCACGACAGGTTTGATATTCCTTACAGAACATTTATGTATCGACAAATGTAAAGAACATTAAGCAACATAGAGACCGGAAAGTAAGTTTAAAATGTATCTACCCTTATAAAATAAAGCCTATGACCTTAAAATATAGTATAGCTCCTATACGATCGAAGCGGACGTCGCAACGAAACCCTCCTCGGCCGCCGGCGAATGAGCGGTTCCGCTGCGCGTCCGTCGGTCTAGATTACATAAAGTATGGCACTCTAAAACATAAATTCAAAATATCATCAAAATATCGAGCACGGCTCTTTATCCATTGCGGCTCACGCTAGGCTTAGAAAGTAAAAGGCTAACAGCGCCAGTGCGTAAAAAGCGCCGCTGCACGCGAGTAAGGTGCGCACAGCCGCGCGCACTCGTCGCCGCGGCCCGCCGCGTCGCATCGCTGCTGCGCGTGCGCCGTTGTTGTACCGCTCTGTATTCAGTACTTTGCGTCGCAGTGGGCCCGTTTTGCCGCCTGCCTTGTCCGCTGGCTCGCCTGCTACGTTGGCTGCGTCCACCGGCGCCTCTTTGGCCAGAGCTCCGTACGTGCGCTCATACGCTGACTCGGCTGCACTGGCGCGTCGCGGTGCAGTCTCGTCGTCTGGTAGCGCGAATTCTGGGCGTGGCGCGTCCGCTTCCTCGCTTGAACGCGCGCTAGCGGGTGATTCGCGGCGCCATCGTCGCTCGCCAGCCGTCGTATCCATCGCACGCGGTTCTACGCCGTCCGCCGGCTGCCGGTAATTCAACGGCAACGAACGCGCACGATACTCACTCGTCGGCACTTCCCAGAAGCGTGCCGGCGCCGCTACTGAGAACACACGCGGCACATCGCGGCGGCTTCGGCGTAACGGTGCGTAACGCGCTGGAGGTGATATTAGGCGTGCTGCCGCATCCGAGAGTAGGCCGGAACGAAGCGCGGCGCGCGGTCCTGTTGGCCGCAGTGGCACAAAATGAACGGGGCGTGCTGGACGTGGTTGCGCATCTTCTGCGCGTGCAGGTGCGAGGCGCGCATGCAGCGGCAGGCCATAGCGAAAGTAGCGG
>DWDT01003577.1:0-12133 GCA_018245595.1 Microceris scylla | reverse complement strand
ATATGTTATTATAATTTAAGTTAAAATTAAGTAGTGGTTCGTGTTTAGCGAAATTGTTTCAGTTCGAATTGAAATGTCTATTTTCGGACTATTCGTAATATACATATATTTAAACCACGTCAGTGTCCGGTCGAAACTCAATAATATTTTACGGTATCTACAAATCGTAGGAATCCACGATCGTTCAAAAATAATCAGTTTTAACAGTTGTTGAGTTAACCTAAATATTATTTTTAGTCGTTCATCAAGATAACCAAATAGTATTGTTGTTCTGTTTGCGCTCGAGTAATCGATTTCGCACTTTTAGGTTTTTGGAGCGCCTTTGTGCCAGTGTATAGCGATAGCATTCGAGCATTGTTTCACCTTTTCTTTTGGGCCTTTCATTTTATTACTACTTGTAACATGACTTTAATTCTCTAAAGAATACATTTACAGCTTGTTCTACACATTTAATATCAGTGTTATCATATCTGAGATCTATATTTTCTATAATAACAATTTTGTAATCGCATTTTATTCCAATGTGGTTATTTTAATCCAATATTTCAATTTGCTTTTGGAATTTGACATTGATCAATCAATTATAGATCTATGTATCTAAAACCTTGAATGATAAAACTACAACAAAGTGAAGAAAGCCATTTTTAATTGTAGTAGATAATAAATATATGCAATTGTTATTTCTTTCATTATATGCCATATACACAACCAATGATCCTCAAGGTCATCATATGTTTATTGTCATATTCTAGTAAATTGACACGAATGAAATTTTAAATAGGTACTAACAAAGTGTGCCCACTACCGGCCACGTCACACTAGATGTGTTGTTATACCTAAGGCCTAAGTGAAGAGGCCACATGTCCTATTGTCAGTTTATCCGCCATTTAAATCTGAAAGGCGGTATAAGTAGTAACAGAGGTGGTAACTCCGTATGCCCTTGCTACGGGTCAATCACTTTCTAAATCTTTGCTAGTTAATTTTAGCTATTTAAAACGGGTTCGAATGATAGAATGACCCTTATTTTAAAAACGGATGTAGTGGAGCTATTTTTAAGCTGCCACTAGAGCTTGTGAACGTCAAAAAATTTATAGGTTATTTTTATTTGAATACGAGGTTTATGTTCACAGCGCTACCCTCGCTTTAGAAGTAGGCTGATAAGACTTTTTCCTTGTCTACAGAAGAAGCTACAAGTCCAGAGTCCGGGGTGAAGGAGCGCGGCGAACGTCAGGCGCGGGAGGGGGGAGACGGGTCCAGATCCGCATCCCCTGCATCCCGCGCCTCCCCTGTGCCTGACGAGCGGGACATCGAGCACAGCATACCGGCAACGCTTATCCAGGATCCTAATGCTGAACGGTAAGATATAAACAACTTTATAATAAAACCATCAAGACCATGTAAGATTTAGGTTCGGTTAGAAGTGGACACTAAACATCTCTAAATATATTTTTGTCTATCATTCTTCACAATCTTTGTTTTGGACATTTAGCTGTGTCTAAGCTGAAGTATTGATAAGCTTGTCCTAATCTCATGGATCTTATCAGTTTTATCAGAATTAGTACATCTTTAAATGAAATATTAGAATTATCCATTTTAGACAAAAGTAATATATGTATGTGAATGTTTATCGAAACCACATTGGAGATAACCATACAATATTAGCAAAAACCGGACAATGTATCAACATTTTTAGCTTTATCTGATAAAAGACGTTGTTTTTTACTTAACGAAAATCCGCGTGCATGGAAACTGAAACCACGATATCACCTGAAGACACATGGAAACTAAAACACGTCACAATCATGCATTCAAACGCTGACTATGATAATGGGTAATAATTAATTTGTACCATGCGGGCAATATCCACAATTGACTAATCTCGATAAAATATTTATTGATTTATCCACAGTAGTAAATCACTCGACCTCTTGTTAACATATAGCGTTGGTGGTAATATCAAATCGATTGATGTGTTTATATTGGCGTCAAAACTTTTTCGTAATTAGAAACTCACGAAGAGAGCACTGATAAAAGTAATAGTTAGTCAAAAAGAATACTCGCTACAGAATTCTGCGCTAGACTAGATACGGTAGCTCCTACATTTGCCTACTCTAAAGAATCTAGCCAACTTCCGAATCTGTTCAGAACATTGGTTGGTAGCAAATAAAGATATATAACATCTTTTAAAGAGACCTTAGAAAATGATTAGATACAGCATAGTGACTCAAAGATTATTAATATACATATTTTAAATCGCAAGCAGCTATTTGAAAATTATTATACTATGAATCTACACTATTTCTGTTTATTAAACGTGTTATGATGATAGACATTGAGATTTTTATTAGAAAGATGTCATAATCCAGTATTTATGGAGAGCTATAAATTTTCTGCTTTGCCTTGGTTTTATGCAAATTTAACTTCGACGAATTCGTTGCATGACTAAATAGTGCCCAGGAAAATAACATCTAGGTTTTTTGATATGATAATTAAGTAATCATAAAGACTGTCCATCATTGTTTCTACGCTTCACGTACCACGTATCACACCGTGTAATATTTCAATGATAACATAAATGCTTATTACTTCACCTATTCATAGCTATAATAGAATTTTATTGCTATTACTACATTATATGATATTCATAAATTGACTATTATATTAATTCATTTTGTTTATGCTCCGTTATGGATCTCTTTTATGTACGGTTGAAACATTTATAGTAAGCGTTAATAAGCATTCTTTCTTATAGTAGTAAGTCTTGAAGTTTTTGTTATTTCGACATTTTTTTCCTCCTTAGCCCTTTTTCGTCTGTTTCAATTTGATTTAGTTCTATTACTATTTTGACTGTGGCGTATATATCTACTATTTTGATCTAAATCTGTGCTATATGTTGGACGTATGTCATCTTTCATTATCTGAACCACACTCCAGCTTGTGTCTAGAGCCCATCAAGCTCGTCGCTCAATGCTCGGCGCTCAACGCTATCTCATACATTCATAACACTACGACAAGAGAGCATTGTCTCCGTGACGGTGGTCTCGACATCACTCGGGGTGTCCACTTTAACGACCCCATTGTTTTCAATGATCAGTTGTCAACTGCTGTCCACTGCCAGCATACTTGACTCAACCATCCATCAAGCCACTATCAACACCTCTATTACCAGCCGACACGGTTTAATTTCATACAACGATGGGCTCTTGAAAACTGGATGGTTCAGAGAAATGAATAAACATGCGATACTGACAGGCTTGTAGGTAGCGACAGTAAAAATGGACAAGAATGTTTTCTATGACACTCCATCAATATCTGTTTAGTAATAGTGACGTAGCGTGCACGTTAGTGTGGAAGTAGTGCGGTCACGTTCGGTCTTAACGGATTTCGAATATGGAGGGACGGTCTTTTAGAAATATTATTATTGAATTATTAATTAAAATTTATATATAAGTACATTTTTATTTCGTGTCTCTCATTATATGATATGGTTCAATCCCTAACATTTGTAACATTCCCTTAGTGTTGTTTCGTTTTCGATTCCATCATGTCCTTATATTTAAATGTTAACCTTGTATTGTTCATGGCGACGTCATTTTTCTTATATTCCAATATTTTAATAAATAATTAAAGAAAACGCCATCAGAAAAAGTCATCCAGAACACCTACATTCATTATAATTGGTACATAATGTTAAACCAAACTTGGTCCATCTGTTTGTTTTTGCGCTATGTTGACGCCTTCGATGAAAGACGAGGGAAAGGAGTTTGTTAGAATCATGACCGTCAGATCTTGGTTACTGTCTACTCTTATAAGAAATATATGTATAGGACAATATGCTTCTAGGTACGTATTGATTTCGGGTATACTGACTGCAAATTGACAATTTTTACATTTATGATAAACTCCCATCCGGGTCGGATCGCTAGTTTATTTTTAAATTGCACTTGAGTTGATAAATTTTGAAGACCCCTTTTATTTAAGAGTTAATTTATTTTGTTTGACTAGTGTAGGTGCTGTTCGTTAACATATTGTTTGCACAGATGTTATTACCGTTTCTTTGTGAGTATGCGTGTTGCGGGCGCATCAATTTATCTGTCATTTTCTAAAATGGCCGGGATAGTTATGGATAAAACATGATTTGTAATCATCATTATGGTTACTGTCAACCTATCTACGTCCACTGCTGGATATGAGTCTGGCCTGAGGGGTTGCTGATCATAATCTCCAAGCAGGGTATACAAGTTGGAAATCGCAGAGCAATGTTAGGTACAATTATGTTGGGTAAAAAATATATAGAAACTAAAAATAAGATTAATGTGTTAGACATTAACATGAAATTGTTAACCATTGTTCATACATAAATAAATTATTCTACCTATTAGTAACTGCATAAAAATTACTTATGCTAAACAAGACATGCACGTTAACCCTTTAACTACGACAGTCGTCAATAGACGACGGGGCGAAATGTTCGTGAGATACGACTGTTGTCAATAAGTTGAGTTTTTTTACTTACTGGGGATGTTTTGTACCAGAATATTTTATTATGCATTTATTTTAGACAAAATATGTTTTTTTTTATTCTATGTATTGTGTATTTTTACAACTTTTTTGCATTTAGACAAACACATTTGTTATTAAATACTAGTTAATAGGTAAAGGGCTAAAAAAATATTCTAGCTATTGCGTAACATACACGATTCCACGATCTACACAAAACATATATGTATGTAATCCACTGTGTGACACACGTACCTGTCAATTAACCGTGAACTGCTCTGTCGTGAGGCAGTACAAACAAAACCGTCGATACACACAGTTATGTTAATGTGACTCCCATAAATTTAAAACGAACAATATAAATGTTTTAAAATAATAGACTTAAATCAAGTATTTAATTTATTTCAGCTGTACATACATTTTATCTCGATGTGTGCTTAAAAATACTTTATGTACATTTTTTATATTAAATGTAGTATTTATGTACATATGTATTCGATATGCGTGTTTACACGGTGATAATTTTTAAAAGAACAATACTGGACTACAGATACCTATGATATCAAAGTGTCGAGAATATTTGATCGTACAAAATAGATTTAAAAACAAATACTACAGTTCAAAATCTACGTATTGGTGATTGCACAACTATATATATATATACCAAATATATCACACTATAAGGAAGAGTCCTGTTGTTTCTTCGAAATACAACTCCGACTTTAATATGTGATGACACCCTGCATGGCACCATCACCTATGAATAGTTATAACACTGAGGACTGAACAATGCGTAGTCAATCGGTTTTGATGGGCGTTTTAT
The DNA here is from genome assembly GCA_018245595.1 of Microceris scylla. NCBI lineage: Eukaryota > Metazoa > Arthropoda > Insecta > Lepidoptera > Hesperiidae > Microceris > Microceris scylla. The sequence goes on along the minus strand of DWDT01003577.1, from coordinate 6,810 downwards.
ATCGGTTCCTCTACGGATTTTATATACTTTTTATTTAATATTTTTAAATCATACATGTGTATATATATGTAAATATATAAATATCATTGATATTGTCAGCATAAATTTCATTTCGATTTCACCTGATAATACATCTGCGATAATACGAACCTGTTTTTTTGGTTTTCTGCCAATACAAGAATTAAATGTTGTGTTCATTGTTACATTTACACATCTACACAAATACGTATTGTCTTAGTGTGGAAAGTTTAGAATACAGGATCTTTACAAATAAACATCATTAATTTAATAATAAAAACTTTAAATATAAAATAAAAAAAACTACAATCTCATTATCGACAATAATATTTAAAAATAATAATTGAATTAATTAACGTTTTTTTGTCAGACATGTGGTTACAGATTCGACTTTTAAAATATACGGATTCCCAACTAATTTTCGTGGTTGGCACAACAATTTGTGATGGAACTTTGAGCTTTGTATCGTCGGGGCAATAAGTTGAAAAGTAAATATGATTTTGTCGGGGTAGAGATAATACGTGCCTGTATCCATCGTGTTCCATCACTGTCAATTAGTTGCACTGAAGAGGTAGCTATCAATCATAAACATTTTCCGGCTGGAGCATCCATCCTGTGGGTCTATTGTTTACACTTTTGATTTACCTAAATTTGTATATTTCTCTCGCTGTAAGTATGTATATATTAAACATAGATAGTTTTGTAGCTTCTGATTTGAAGTTGATATATATTAATTGCCATTTAATATTGTCATTGAAGCCATAGTCAAGTTTATATAAGTCGAAAGATTGGAAAAGTAAACTTTTATTTAGGGAAAAAATGTGTATGGTACCTACCTACATTGTATAACGTGGAAAAACAAGTCAAGTTGAATTTTTTACTAACAAGAGTAATTAGATATATAAATATAATAAAATAGTAAAATACATATGTATACGAGAGAAGCAATGTATGTTTTTATGTATGTATCTGTCCTGTGTGTCAATTTCAATTGCCAAACAAAATATAAACCCTTAGGTAAAGACTCGAAATATTCTCCATAAGAAATATTCCGAAATATTCTCAATAAGAAACATAATAAATTAATATTTAACCCAAATGCGGTTAGTCATTTTTTCGAACATATTTGAAAATATCGCTGCCGACTGCCTCGTTGGTTATGTTGCTTGCAAGTGCGACTGCCGATCGGTAGGTCTTGGGTTCGATTCCCGGGTTGAACACTACAAAATTTTCTACTTTTGATTTTCTAGTAGTGGTTCGGAGTCTGGATATATGCTAGATGCATGGCAATAGGCTCACCGCCTATTCCATAGTGGGACGTAAACGTAACCGGTGAACGTGGGAGTGTTCTGCATTCCTGTGCCTACCTCTTCCGGGATTATAGGCGTGAAGTTACGTATATTTGAAAATAAATTTTTATCATAATTTTCCTTCAGACACCACACTACGGACATACAAAAACATGTATTTATATGTGTATTTAATGCAATTATCGATGCTAAACAAACAAATACATACATAAATCATATTGAACAATATTTTAATTTTAATGTTGTAAATTTAATTGAAATAAATAATAATAATAATCGACCTATTATAATTCCACTGTTGGAATATGGGTCTCCTCTCATGTTGAGAGGGTTAAGGTTAATTGAAATAAGTATATAAGTAATTTCAAATATTAATTATAATACTATTACTATATATGAAATCTGCGTGGACATATTATACATTTATTATCTCTGTATTTAATATATATTCAGGGTCAATATCACAATAAACTATGTCTATTGAAATAGTCAGTTTATTGACTCATCTACATAGATAAACATAAATGTAAGATAAATGTGAGATTGAACTGTTAATTAATTAAGAACATTATCATCTGTAAACGGTTGTGTGTTTTGTTTGTTAATTGAAGTTTGTTTCCAACGTAACCAGACACCCACGGAGATTTGTATAAAAAACACATAATTCTGTAATAACCTATAATATTCTCATAAATTACAGGAATATCGATTATTTTGGTTAGTCAATTTACGTAGATATGCTATATACATTCTACTCGTATATTATTTGCCTTTTTCATAATGTTATTAAATATATTTATATTATAATATTATTAAATGTTCAGACATCTCCACACGATGTCGTGCTATTTTTAGTTAGACAGAGCGTGTATTATAGTAACCGGAGGGCTGAGAAACGTATGTAACACACATACATACACATAAACATTTACCTACTTTTACGTATATTATTTACACCCAAACATACAACAAATACTTGTGATCATCACACAAATATTTTTTTACCCAGTTCGGAATCGAACCCGCGACTCCCTTCGTCCAACGGTCACGTTCACTAGCCAACGAACGAGCCATTTATAATAGTGTTACATGTGTTAGAAAATAGTTCGTTGAAAGAAATAAATATCTGGGGCAATTATTATAACCGGGAGTCGTTGGTCATAAATAATTCTAATTGCCCCCATTACGTTTCGTATCGTGATGAAGATACCGAGGTTCAGCTTGGGTATGTGTTACGGGTCACCCTAACAACATACCATGAGACATGAAGAGATTATATCCATTCAGTCTGCGTTAGGCTCTCCTCTCGTATTGAGAGGGTTAAGGCCATAGTCTGCCACGCTGGCCAAGTGCGGGTTGGCAGACTTCACATAGCTTAGAATTTTTTTTTTTATAAATTCTAAGGTGGTCATCACGATAGTTTATCAGTCATCATGTTTATGTTCAGTCTGCGGTTATATTTTACTAAACAGAATCCAAATGGTTCCTCAACCCAGTCATAATTGGAAAACATACAAGTTTTCCTCGAGTTTTTTCGGATAGCTTGACTAGTTTTGTATTTTTTCGTTGTCATTCTTCAAAAGCCTGCGATGGATACTCAGTTTTCGTGTACTAAACGCTAACAATAATCAGTCCTTGATTTTGTATGTTCAGTAGCATAATATTTGAATCTTTTGAATCTTTGAACCTATTGCTATGGCAATAGGTTCAAAGATATATGTACCGGGTACAAATCCAGACTCCGAGTCGCCGCTAGCAATCTAAAATTAATATCAATAATATAATATTAATAGTTATAATAATAAGTGCTTACAACACATTTACTATAATTGTTAGCCAAATCTATTTTTCATCATATAAATTCAGAGTTAGGTTATATTCATAATCAGTGATAAATTATATGATAATTATCAATTAGCTTTACAACTTATATTTAAACGTATAATCGGCTACAACAGATGGCGCTTGCTCTATTTCGCCGTACATAATATTGTAAGGACGTTAGGTGGGTAAGTGGCTTTTATTTATTGTCGTGTAACCTCAGAGTTTTTAATGATGTTAGTTATCAATAAAACAAAACAATATCGGCCATTAGCTTTTCGCACTTTTATTGCTTCAGTGACATCTGTGTCGGTTTTAAAATTCAACTTGTAACTGCGAAATTATTCAAACAGTGTCAGGTGTCCCCCATACTACCTACCCGTACAATGTAAAACTAAAATTTGATGCGCACATGCCTTTGACGTTGTGACGTTGCCCACTGTCAGCGAGCAACGGAAAAAGAGTAAGGAGGCGATGTTCTGTGTCAAACTATCAGCCGATACCATCATATTCACTGTAAAATGATGAATGTGAGACTATGTTGACTCATTAAGTCGTGTGAGTTGTGTTTAACAAGAGAAGTTTGTAGACTATTATTATCAACAGTCAGGCTGAAGGTCTACGTGTTTGCAAGGAATTGAGTTAATTATTCTTTTAAACTAAAACATAAAGTGTATTTTTATGTACATGTTGAGCGTAGCGTAGCATTAGTCTCTCCATAATGGTTATTGTAAACATACTGTTTACAATTTTAGATTCCGCTTAAAATTACAGTTTCTTAGAAAAAAAAAATTAACTGTCAAAAATGAATTAATCAACGCCAATAAAGAATATTATCTGTCAAAATAACTTTAGCTTAGTATCATTTGTTTTTTACAGACTAGTAAAATACGATTTGTAGTAACCATGAATCAGTAACAGGATGTAGAACGCTTAATAAAAATGATTGAAACTACTGAAATAGAAAATGTGATTATTGTGTGCCGAGGCAGTTATTTACTTCAGTGAAAGCAACTCCTTCAGGAATCCTTCAATTTATTTTATTTCGCTATCACGACTTTTGATAAAAAGTTGATATTAATTAGTTAAAAATTACGGAAATTTAAATATTCGAGCTTATTCATCTTACATAGTTTGTGTGTTTGCTATGTGACAGTTCGGCATTTCAGCCAACTGCGAACTATGCCACAGAGTAAAATATTTCACTTCCCGTATGTAACATTTTGCAAAACTCCTGGCCGGAGTGTTATAAAACTTTTTTGTCTGTGACAAAAACCCGTCACAGGTTTTGATATTTCTGTGGCGTGCGTGTCCGCTGGGGAAGGAGAACACAATACCTGTCACATAAACACCCATGATTGATTGACCCGCACCCGACTAATGCTTATAGGAAGCAATAAACAGCTGGCGATTCTGTTGGAAATTTATTTTTTAATTTCAAGTGTACTGATAGATTGTTTTAGGTCATTGACAAAAATAAGTCCGGCGACTTTTATTTCAAACGTAAATTCGTGTATTTCACTCATCAATGTCCGAACTACGTGTGTGTATTGGAGCGTACCGCTCAACGTGTTACATTGTGTGGTAGATGTTCTTATTGGGAAAGGTCTCGTTTATCTTATCGGAATTCAGCCCACGCTCTCTTTCCGCGGCTTTATATTGTTATTTGAAGTGACTATATTGTACCAAACAGTCGTAAAAATAAATAAACAGAACATTATTTTCCTTTGTCAGGGTAGGAAATCTGTTCGTGATACACGTAAATCCGTCCTCGTCCCCTGTCTGTCGGTGTCGTTGAAAGGACTCGTCCCGTCGTTTTGTTACGCGCCGTCAACGCCGTCAACCCCGCACGGGTAATCTTCAGTAAGCCGAAGACTTTCATCTTTTGCCTAGTATGTGTAAACATGGACGGTAGAGACATAGATGGACAGAGCCATTAAAGTATGCTTCCAAGAGATATCGCAGCGATTGGCCATTGAGGATTCTACACCTTTCATTGGTGTCACTACAGTGACTCAGTTATGCGGAGTAGCTCCACTCTGTCGGGCGGCTGTCATCGGAACGATCGCCCGTCATTGCACGTCCACCTCGCGCATAGCACGCACGCTTGCATTACGCAGCGCGCCACCCCTCGAAGCGGAAACCGTATAGCCGTCTCTCTCTTTCCCTCTGATTCGTCCGTTCGTACGGTCAGCTATCTCGCTCGGGCGAGCAGTGTGCGGGGAGGGGGCGCTGCAGGCGGGTCGTAAATCACGCGGCGTCTCATTCCACGCGGGATCGCCGCCGCCGCCGCAGGCACCGCGCACTTCCCTCTCGACCGCCGGCTACGCGGCGCGTCTTTCGCGACGTGTTTACAATCTGAACTCTTCTTGGGAAGTCAGTTGTTGTCTATTGTATTAGTGTTTTTTTTGCTTACTAAAGTGTTGTTTGATGGATCCGAGAACTTTTCATCACGAATCGTTGGAGATATTTTGATAAGATTGCGTCCAAAATGATCGTCGAACCGGACCACGTGAGGTAGGATTTTTATTTACACAAGTGTTCCATTGTTTTCCAGTAGTCTATCACTTTTTCTACATTGTCTTGTGTTTCGACATGTTCAATATGTATTCGACCTATAGTTTATTCCAACTACAAACACTTTATTATTGCTAATTCGAATGTTGTATGAAAAGTTCCTAACTAAAGTTTTGTTAGCCTTCAACTTTTTTGTCGTTCTATATCCTAAAACTATTATGGTATTTGAATCCATTCTTATAAGAAGTCTTTAAATTTCCCGCAATCGCCTTTAATTTATTCATATGCTAATAAATTGATAACATCTGCCGACCGAAAATATACTTGGAACATTCGCATTTCTGCTATGTAGAGGGACTTTATTTATTTTGTGATATTACTTCTGAATATTTACATTTATTTTACATGTGTCTGAGTTGGAGACTTCTGAAACAATTGTATTTTAAGTGTTAGACAAATTTGTGTTAGCTATTTGTTTAGTTGTCGGGTTTTGAAATCGACTTGTAATTATTTTCATTCATTTATATTCCGTGTATCATTATAATGGATGTCGATGAATTTTATTGTCGCATAAATATCGATGATAAGTGTCTTCCTCCATTGTTACCAATAAACGTTTATCAAAGCTATCTTGATTATTCCAACGTGGACCTGTCAGCCGGTGTTGTTTTATTATTCATGCCTTCATCTCATTATTATTGTCAAACATAAATTTTATAAGATTCTGTCTATTATATTATTTACCGACAAGTTGATACTTGAATTCAAAACTTCTAACTTTTTCTTGATATTTTTCTTTTCATAGGTTTCTTTCATACCGTTGATAGGAAAGGACTATATAGCGGTTAATATAATTTTAATAAAGTGCAAAAAAAAATCTTTACAGAAAATACAGGTTTTCAATTTGGGTTCTCCTTACATATTTGTTATTGTTATAAAATATTTATAAAACATTGGATACTGTATATGATAAATTTTATTTCGTATAATAATTCGTTACAAATCTGTTCCCTATATAGGAAGGAAAATAAAAAAAATAATTTCCCTTGCCTTGGAGGTAACATATTTCTTGTCTAAATTTTATGATGTAAATAGTTGTATGCTTTTAAAATTATTATAAAACATATGAAACTACTCGAACGAT
>DWDT01003576.1:0-12136 GCA_018245595.1 Microceris scylla | reverse complement strand
ATTTTTTTCTAAGATGATAGCAAGTGATATTTAAACTTAAAACGCACTTTTGTAAAGAGGTGCGCGCCGTGGGTTTGCACCCGGCACCCCCGGAGTGAGGGGCTGAGTTCTTAACCACCAGGCTATCATTGCTATAAAACGTTCATGGTGCCAGAAGTTTGAGAAACCCAGTAATAGAATATATGTATATATCATATATGTACTACAAAAGTACAATTTTATGTTATTTGGTAACTACATCTCACGTTCATATTACATTACAGTATTCCAAAGTAAGTTTAAAAAATTATGTCTCAGGAAAGATCCACACCCTGCATAACTCCTGCAAAACTTAGTGACAGTGCTATATTAAGAATCATTTGTAACTCTTGACACCGAAGTACAACTGCAATAAAGAACAGCTTACACTAGTCAGAACAAAGAAAAGTTATCTTTTCTCTTAAAGATATGAGTATATCTTTTGGAGTTATTTCATTCATTCATATTACCTACTTGGGTGATACCTACTGATGTATAAACGCTTTTTTTCAAAAGGTAATACTTTTTCATTTGTATAATATTACATTGAATTACGAAAACAATAGAAGTTGAACTTCGATTTGGAAAATGTATAACCACCAATATTGTTCCACTGCTAGACACAGGTCTTTTCTCAAACGCAGTTTGTTTCTCAACGTAGGTTGATATTATTTTCGTACTAACACGTTCTGTATTACGCGCTTCTGCAAAATATTGTAATTATGTTACATTGACCATTAAAAAAAATATTAAATTTATATTCCCTAAAATTTAAAATTAAATTACAAATACAAAATAATATGTATGTCTTAAAAACGTGTTACAATGACCACAGATTATTTACAACAGTAATTACTATGTAAAATGGAAACAAAATGATTCACGTGTCCACAGTAATTTCTTAACGAAAATTTTCTTAAATGAAGCATAATTAATTCAACCCAATGAAATGCGCAAATCCATTAGCATCCTGACACAGGGCTGCGGAGTCCTAATTGAATTCGCTCTACATCGTTATGTACTCCACACCCCTATCTGTGATTAGGGCGTAACGATGTTTAAATTGACGAAGGGCTGAACATTTGAATACTACTCGTAAGCTATTTACTTAGGGGTTGCCAGCAAATATACTTCATTGCGATATCTAATTCATAGACACATACACATATGGTACCTTCAGAGGTTATTATTAACAAATCATCACGCTAGATCTTTTACTATATAGGCAGAGCGTATAAAAAAGTTTATAGGTACTTTAAATAGTGACAATATTTCCTCATAATAATAAACAATTACCCTTACTTGAAATAAATAATTAAACTCGCACTTTCGATACCGGGTAATCGAACTCGGGATCCTTTAATTGTACATCCGTATGGCAACGACTACATCAAAAGAACCGTCAAGTGCAACGCAATCAGTGCTTGCAATATCTCGTATTCTAATGTATGTCTCTTATGTATTTGAAACCGCAACTCACAACCACAGCTATCGTTTTAACGGTTCGATGATGATACTGAAAGCGGTATCTAATATGATACATACATACATGTATGTAGGTATGTGCTTGTGTAATTACGAGTAACAGCAAATCTTTAACAATACATGTAACACGTGAAACTAACCAATTACCTACTCGCTCTAACATGTAACAATCATGGCCACAAGTATTCACCTGAGCTTTCACAACAAGATGTACATGGTCAATGCACACTAACGCTCGAGCTGTGTATACTACATCAATCAATAATCGTTTTCAATCACCAACTCGATTCGGCCGAAGTCGATTATTATCGATTTAATTGTGAACAATTAATTTAACACGTAGGTACCTGTTATTAGCAGTAATAAAGGAGATTTTAATTGGCAAATGAATAATTAATTCGGTGGCACAAAGCGACAATCAAACTAACGAGACTCGGAGGCGTCAAAAAGAGCAATTTATGGAGCTGTGACGCTATATTGTTTATTTCTTCGCCCTCCACCCCCCGCCCCTCCACTTAGGTGAGTTTCTCTTAAGGTAGGCACTTAGGAATTTTGCTTAATGAGTATATTGTAGAAAAGGTTCCGTAGCCGTTATTGTCTGTTGTAAATGTCCATATTTATGAACCAATATGTAAAACTTTCTGTAAATAAGTTTATTAGCAAAACAATGCATTTCAACTGTAATATTTCTAACCATAGTCTAGTACATATGAAATTTTTAACGGTCTATATACCTTCAAGAATGATTTAAAAAAAAATTATCATTGAACAAATTCAATAGCTTGCCAGATCGTTTAAAAGTTTTGTGAAAATATTTTTTTAGAAGAAAAGTTTCTTTACTTAACATTTTTTTTAAACAACTATTTCGTCTAGTATTGGCCCTACTCTGTACACAGGTTGATTTGTACCAAAATATCGTGAGGAAATCTACATAGTTAGAGTTCGTTATAATATTCTCTTCAACTGTAAAGTCAGCACGCCCATAATCAACGTGGCGGACTATGGCCTCACTCCTTCATTTTCTCCTTACCGATTTCCTACAAGAAACCATAAAAGAATGTATAATGGTTTTTAATAATTTGTCAACAATCAAATTAAATGAACATACGAGTAGACAGAATAATAAACAAAATATCAACGTTTTGTTGAGAATTTACAGCAATAAAGATTTTATTATTTATATTTTTATAATTTGTTATATACTCGTTTAGTAAATGGAGGGAACTCCAAAAGTACCAATTTGCGAAAGAGTGCTCCAATCTTCAATTTACGTTATTAAGGGGGTGACGAAAAAGTTTCACGGCAAATTAAATAAGTCATTCCGATTCACCCTTCCGAGGTTTTTCTTTAAGAAAATTTATACCGAGTCTTATATCAATTAGTAAATAAGTCTTATTAATGTGCCATAGAAGCGATTATTGTCTAAAGGTTCAGATTTTTGCTCCCCACACCGGGGATACTGATTTCAAATCCTATGTCGTACTTCTATACAGTTTAATACAAAAATATTATTATAATATATTGCGGAAAACCTCGCGACACATGGACGCACTATAGGGTTTTCTTAGTCGTGTGAGATCAGCCAACCCGTATTTGTCCACCTTGGTGAACTATGGTCTTGATTAGAGTTTCATAGAGGAGGACCGGTTCCAGCAGTTAAAAGATAATAGGTTCGATTACTGAAAAAATAATTAAAAACAAACATTAGAAATTAATTTCATACTATATACATACTACTACTACTACATACTTACAAATATAGGCTTAACATTAATTCCGCTCAAAACTGCCACGCCAAAGTGCGCTCACATTGTTATCATTTATCACAGTGATAAAACATAACGGTGTCATGTGTCAGTCAGAGTCATTTGTTAGTCAAAAAAATTGTCATATAACAATGTAGATGCAGTGATTTAAATAAATGTTCAGTGCTTTTAAAATTAGACATTATGATTAAGCAACAATAAATATGTAGTAAAAATAAATCATTATTTTAAACCAATACTTTCAATACAAATGAAGAATGAATAATTATTTCTACTATTACCCTTAACTAAACGCTTACAGGTTAGTTTAGTAAGGTTAATCCGATTTAAGATTCATTTGCGAGGATTACAGAATGTTGCCAGTTGGTTTATAAAGTATAATTTGTCATGAACTTTCGCTAAAGACATCGACCGACCGACAGAGGCCGACTCAGAAGGCGATTGCTAATGATTGCAAGTATAATATGTATAAAAGCATTTTAGTTGTATTTTATTAATAAATAGTGAAAAAGGGGTACACAATTAGGCAAAGCAAAAGCCATATTTATGAACAGCGAACTAAAGATTGAATGAAAATCAACATGAAAAACGATACCTGCAATTTTTTTTTAATTACGTGATAGTGTGGCATTTGGCCACAATCCCACCTGATGAAACGCTAACTAGCGTCCTGAAATAGACCACGCATACCTAGAATAAGTCTAGTTACCGTTTTCTTATAGAATTCTAGGCTATTATGTGTTACCTTTACCTAAATATCCAAAAAGGAAAAAAATATTAATTAGTGTATTTGGCATAAAGGCCGAATGGTATGATGTAGAAGGAAAATGAAGTTTGTGTATCGTCTTTGTACTCTGTATTATTTTATGTAAGGAATAGTATAGTGAAAGAAATGCCTTCAAGATAAAAAAAAGAATACATGTTTGTTGTGCAACCCAATTTGTTTGTTATGTCCACAACCCACATTCATACCTCATATAGCTCGCATTGTTAAAATGTTGATGATAATTGTTATTTATACAGATGCTGAGAGAGACTAAAACTCGCATATCTCAACTATATGGACCGGATACTGACTGACGGGTAGTCAGAATTCACCGAATTCATTTCACTTTAGGTGTGTAAAATCGAGATATTTGGCACTCCGCACTCCGCCTACGCCATAACGAACCTGACGTCACAATCTATTAATAATAAAACACTGTTAAAACATTTCGCATTTCTACTGTACAGTTGTTAAATAACAAACGAGTTTATTTAATCAAGAAGACATGAGGTCGGAAATGAATGGATTTTTCACGTGTACACATCAATCTTATTGTTATCTGACAGCCAGTGATCGATTCCATAATGTAACCGTATCTGAGTGGGAGCAGGGCTGAGGTCGCATGTCGTCTGTCTGATGTTGTCTCGCAGTTCTCTCCATGTACAGACCAATGATCCTATATGTATGTACAAAATATATTACGTGTGAACAATAAATAACACTTTTTAAACACTTACCATCGGGTGAGATTGAAGTCAAAGCTAGTGTCTTATTATTCAAAAATAATATTTTAAAATTTTTAAACACGTCTATTTTGCTTTAGGTTAGATTATGTTAGGTTAAAAAAGTTTACAACTAATCTGTCCAACATTTTTGTTTTTGTAAAATCCTGTCCCTTTTTCAAAATTTCTATAGTACCTACACTTGTTATTTAAGTACAGATGCTTAGGTGTCTAATCACTTAACGTCCCGGAAGTTGTTTATGCACAGAGCGATTAGTCACAATTTGTTCTATTGTCTAAAAGAATTCAGGGAGTTTATTTATTGCCAAGTGTTGCGTTTTAACCGATCCATTTCGTGTTTTTCAACATGAATGTATAAACTACGGTACGACACTATTTATTTCATATCAATTATGTACGAATGTCTAACACAATCTAGTGTACGAGTACATTTATTGTATCGCTGTAATTACATAGAATTGAAACCTGTCTTCAACCTTGTACTTGTTCTGTTATAATAATCAGTTTCTCGCAACACCCTCCCTAGTTTACAGCAATCAAAACTCATAAGCGGTACTACCAGTTGTACCAGTTTGGTTGGATTTGAAATAGAATTACAAACATTATTGAAATGAAACGAAATGTATTATTTACGTTTCTGGTAAGTATTAAATGTAAAGTTTGTTTATAAAGTCATAATGGCCCCATATTTAGCACCCTGGCAGTCCAATGGTTAACGGCACTGGTTGTTAAGTTAGGGTTCGATTCTCGCTCAGGATAAATATTTGTATGATCGTGAGTCTTCGTTCTTTGTGTAAGTCCATAATTATCAATATAAAAGTATACTTTGAAATTTGTATAAGTGTGTACATATGTATATCAGCTGATTATCACATACGAGTAACAAGGTTAGCGAATTGCGTATCAGTTGACCACCATCACCATTTATAAGAATAATAATGCGGCACAACTAATTCTGTCAATACTGCATCCCGAACACTTTATTGCTAATTTCCGAAAGAAAAGCGAAGACAATTGAGACAACTTCCACTGAGAGGTAACAAACTATTTGTTTTTGATGATTTTTAAGCAACTGAAACTGTCGCGTATGTTACGCGAGGTTTCAGTTGCTTAAAAATCATCAAAAACAAATAGTTGTTACACAGGCCATAGATGCCATATTACACAGGCAATAGATATTACACAGGCCATATTCGACCGAGAGCCACAACACAAATCTTAAAACATCTTCATAACTGTGTATTTTTAGAGAAGAAATAACTTGTTACATAAATAAACAAATTTTGGGTCGACACCGCGGCGGGAGTCGCAGTGTCTCAATTGGGAATAAAAAATATATATTTAAAAATATTCTTTAATATGAGACAAACTTTTGCGATTTATGTTTTTATAAGTTTTAAGGGAATTTTTCTCACATTTGGCAACAGTTTGACTATACCTATTAGAAGTATGTACACATTAAAACTGCTCTTAAACTCTTATATACTTATATATATGAAGGTATAAAGTAAGGAACATAAAATATTACGATGTGGCAACTAAGACGATATTAAAAATGTGCTAAGCGCTGAATCGTTAGAGACCACTCGGTTGCCTGAAAATTATATAACTATATAATGTTCTTTAACATTATTAACTATAATTAAATGATGTTATAATACTTAATAATGTTATACAACTTTATAAATGATAACTCATAGATATTTTGATTAACTTTAGCGTGACCATGACCAAAATCGTATTATTCCGTATATTCTAGAAGTATGAGTTTTTTGTATGGGGGTGTTCAACCAAGATTTAGATGTATATCTTTTAGTAACAGATTTTTCAAAACGTTGTTCACTTTGAAATTGTTTCCAGGTTCCCGTTATCATTTCTATAATACAGTCCTCTTGAGATCTTATCATAAAGAAAATTCACATTAAATAAAGAATGACAAACAAAACAATGACAAAACAGATAGGTAAACAGTTTAGATCGTTGCAGGTGTTGAGGGACCATGCCATACTTATCTGTGTCTGTAAAATTCGGAACCGGCGTCGTACATGAAGAAAGTAATGAATATAGAAGAATCACGTTAAGCACCGAAGTATAGACATATTGTTCCAATGGTTTGTAACATACGAGCAAAGTAACTGTTACTATAACAATTTCTTTCGTTTCTGTCTTATAGGCTTAACTGAACTCAGCAAATTTCAAGCATTTTCTTTAGAACTTAACGTTTTTTTTTTGTTATATGTGACATTATCTCCAATGCGTCCAAATTTAATAAATCACGTCAACTCCATTGAATTACAAATGATTCAGGGTTAAAATTTCAAACAAACTTTGGACATTAGCGCTTAAATTCTCATGATGACTCGTGTTTGGATACGTTCGCTTCCGTGCTAAGGTTATTAACATCTAATTTACATACGCACGTACTTGTCCATTTGTTCGACACGTGTCTCATATGTTTACAAGTGCCCTATGTGTCCCAAACGTATGACCATTTAATTAAAATTCGTTTAAATTTTAAAAGTATCAACGGTTGCTTGAGAAATTAGTTTATAGAAATATCGAAATGTGGGCCACTTGATATTAATCCACTGCGATAGATTAACGGTCAATCTCAAACAAAAGTAAATTCTAACCAAACAGAAATAGTAAAGACTACTATTATACCTGGAGATCAAATAGGAAAACATCATGTATTGCTATCTACCAAGTACCGTCCTAAGACGAGAACCTCACAGAACAGGCACTGTTAAGTCTGCACACGTTCGCGAGAACAGTTGCTTCCTTCAAAGATTAAGTTGAAGGAGTTTGAGAAGACCCGAGGCGTCGTGTATTTTCTTACGCTAACTATAGCGAGCAAACGGTAGCTTAAAAAAGGGAGTATTACGGTAAAAATGGTTCTGCAGCAACCAACCCAAGTTGTGGTTTAAGAAGTTTGTTTTACTCGTTAGAATTAACAGTAAATTAAGGCTATAGGACTTTTAGTAAGTAGATTCGATCGAAATTAATAAATTAAGCAATTTAGCCGGATTTAATATTTTAGGTGAGGTATAACAGCTTCAGTTGAATGCCCGGCATAAAAGAAACTTATATATTTCGTCCACGTTTAAATAAATATCACTTTTGAGACCAATTTAACATTCATTATTAATGTTAACGAGGAACAAAATTTACCCTAAAATTGAACCTTGAAGTACACTGTAAGTAACGAGAGTAGAATTCACAAGAGGAGAAAGAATTTCGTATCGATATAAATTATTTATTTATTAAAAAAAAATTCTTTTACTGGTAATTTCAAGATGCGATAGTAATATAATTTGATTCTCATCCTATCAAAAACTATTTTACGGCGATAAAAATATGTAAGATGAATTCTTAAAGAGATTTTGTTCTTGTTTTCTTTGTAATATTCAATGTTGCTGGAAGATTTTTCAATTGAGATCAAAATCCCTATTATTATTGATGAAAAAAGTTTTTGATCGTAGGAATTTTTCCAATTGGTTGTAGACTTGTTAGTTGAAAATTCATGAGAACCCCGGGATCGCTTAAGAAACAGAATAATTACATGAGTCGGACTTTCTCTGAAATTTATTGATGAATCTGGGTTATAACTACATATGTATATTCCACATTGAAAAGAAAATGTGTGACAAATTTGGCGAGTTTAATGTTAATGATTTTTTTTAACTTTTCTTATAATTATTTCAAGTCAATAATTATTTTATTTCTTAAATTTAAGGCTGATGGTTTCATAGACGTTTAAGTTACATTACTTACTTCTGCTAGTTTAGTTTTTAAAATAAATCGCCTGCCTTACGGTCTATATTTGCAGTATTTCTTGTATGTAGATTTTTCGTCGTTAACTACAATGTTTTCAAAACATTTGTACAGGTTTAGGTAACAAAATACAGCAATATATTCCATTTCCTTGTGGACAGGAATTCATACGGTTAGATTCCAGCAATATTTGTTTACACCCGTATATTGTATCGGTTCTATAACAGCCAAATGGAATATCATTATGCGTACTAAAAGGTTGTTTAGTACCATTTGGATAGTACTTATTTCACGGGTACAATATTTATATCATAAATGTATATGTGTGAGTATTTTATTTGGTGTTTTCTTTGTTAAAGAATTTCTAGTTTTGTGGCCTGTTCACAATGGAATTCTGTGTTTGTTTTCGGTTTAATGATGACATAATCACTATAATTATGACATGTTACAGTTAGTTTTTCTCACTATAATGCTATTTAAAGCAAATTTTCTAAATTTAGCATTCTTTTTTGTCGACACGGTGCTTGATTTAAAGTTTTCAAAGTAACTGTATACATGTATTCTACTTGATTAATATTTGTGTGTGTTGGTTGCGTATTTTCCTTGTATCTTATAGAGCTTATTTATTTATTTATACCTGCTCTTTATTTGCACACCAGTAAACAAAATAACATATGTAAGTATATGAACACAAACGTTTCTGAATATTAGGCATACAAAAGGCGGCCTTATCGCTATCAGCGCGATCTCTTACAGGCAACCTTCAGGTAGAAGAGATGTAAATTGTTAGAAGGAGTAATGGTGTACTATAATAGCATAATAGCTTAGTTACTAGCTCACAATGTAACAAACTATGTATTTCCAGGTCAAAAGTTGCTAAGCTTGCATACAAATACGAGATATTAATTTGGTAGAAACAAATTCGTAAATATACCGGAAATATCGAAAAAAAATAATAAATGTCTATTATGTAAGCCCCAGAGGCATAAAATTAGACAAAAAAAATTACAAAAAAATAAGCCATCCTTCCATTTTTACCACCGAACGTCTTTATAACGTAAGAAAAATCTGAATTTCCATAAAAGTTTCCTCTACAGCAGATCCCCGAAGGCAGCAGTTATCAAATCAACGTGGAATAAACTCCGGAATAATAATGATCTGGGCACGGTTTGTTGCATAAATTATCCTAAATTATGCGCGATAAGTTTTTTCTTATCCCGGTTGGAAGGAAAGGATTTCGCCCCGAAGCGGGTTCACATTTATTGAAGATAAGAAAGGTACAGTTTTCTGCACACCAATAAAATCTTTAAAAACCGTTTTAATATAAGTAACTAACGGTAACAATATAATAAATCCAATGAGATAAGTTAACGTTACTAAGGTTAACAGGCTGGCATTCTGTCCATATGTCGGAATAAAAACCATATCATTCAACCAAAGACATTAAGTAGCTGAAGCCTACAAACAAATATGAGGAAAAAAATATAAGTAAGCAATTTTCACAGTATGGACTTCGAGCATTTCTAAAAATATAGGATACCTAACAACGAGCCTATTTTGAGGCAAAATCTCACCCGACCATATTTCATCACCATTTCATATATAGCCGTCCATTTGTCCCACTCCGGTAATATCGAAATGACCTAACCACTTTCTGCAGAGCCTCGTAAATACAAGAGAAAATCCGTTGTCATATTTTTAAACAAAATGTAAAAGAACGACGGAGCTCTGGATAAAATGGACAGTATCAGGAGTAGGCTTAGAGAGACATTTAAGTTGAAACCGGTTGCTATGAAATTATATTATTTCCTTTTGTTGGAAAATGATGGCATTTTTTTAGAGCTACATTTGAAGTGTTAGTGTGAGTCAAACTCATAAAGATGCAATTTTTTAAGGCTAGCAATTGTTACGTTATGAAGCAATTAACGGAAACTAGGTAGAATTAGTGGCAACACAAAACATCATCAATAGATTAAACTTGTTTATAGATGTCATTTTAATGACACATATTATTGACACATGAATGACACATGTAAAAATTAATCATGGTTGCCAAGAAATCAATAGAATTCATTAAGATCGATAACTAAATCAATCTAATTTTCAGTCAATAATATTTTTTTGCCATCTGCATGGATTATTATTTTAAATCACGTTTAATTAATTTGATCATTATTATTATCAACTTTAAAGAAACTAAAGTGAGTAAATTCTAACTACCCAACCTACAATTCCCATTCGAAAATCAATGACAGAGCATAGGAAAGTAATGTAATGTTAGTGAAGGTAATGTAAATACGAACCATTCCAGTATTTATGTAAAATTTGTTCCCATAGAATATTTTGACCCGTCTAAGAAAGATATTCTATTTACATAAATATACTCGTATAATATGATCATTGCATCTTCGTTTAATATTAACCTTTTATTTTCAATCAAAATCTTCATGTGTCGTACAAGAATTTAGAATAATACCTCCTTTATTTTTCCCTTTCACAGTTTAAGTAACAAAAAAATTAAAAACTATGTCACCTTTTTTCAATATTTATACAATGCTTTTAAACAGTTCTACATAGTATATTAGTAAGGAGATAAAACCTGAGACTTTCGAACCAAAAGACGATGTACCTAACAAACCTTAGGTAAAGAACTTGCTAGATCTTTGAATACATAACTTGTTGACCTCAGAAGATAGGTAAAATACCAAAAGAACCCTCTTTTGTTAACACAGCAAAGTACAAATATTTTGCTTGGTAATTTGTATATATACATAGAACATATATAATATACTGGGGTCTATGCCAATTACCTCCATGAATAAATATTCCCTTACCGTTTCAAGACTTCGGTTTACCCCGACTCTGATAGAATAAGGAAATACTTATTTGGTTTTTGATTATCATAATTTATCCACAGTGTAAACACCTCTGGCGTTTTCACGAAATTGTTCAAAGGAAAACAGGAAAAAAATACCGTCTGGCAATTTTGTAACTAATAAACATTTAAATGGAGAAATGTTTTTTTAGCTGCGTTTTATTCGGCGTTACTCAAATTTCGGTAGAATTTCTTAATATTTGTGGACACAAAATTACACTCGAGACCTTACATACCGAAATGTATTTGAAAGTATATTGGAAAGTCTTTCTTTTACTTAGACAGTGATTTATCGGCTAACAGCAGTGTGAGAGATGACATCAGAACGCACTGATTCTATATTTCAGCATTTGTTTAGTTATAGAGTTGTTAATATTAAAAATTTTCACTTAGGTTTCATATTTCGGCTTTATTTAATTTAATTCTTTTTGACATGTTGTAATAATCGTAATATTGTATTTCTAATAAATCTTTTTATTAATTATCTTTATTAATCATATAAGTACTTAATATATAATTGTTAATCATTTTATAAAAATTGTATGTATAGGCAAATATATTTTCACACTGTTGTTATGCTAGAATGTATGGGGTTTTTTGCACTGTAACATTGTTATAGCAAACTCCACGTGTACCGATATTTTCATCAAATAGTAGTCAAATTATTAATCACTGTGGACAAATTTATATACGTAGCTCGTGACCTGAA
>DWDT01003575.1:0-12137 GCA_018245595.1 Microceris scylla | reverse complement strand
AAAATTTCTAATAGAATAATTTAAAAATAATTACTAAATTGCAGATAAAATAATTTAAGAATAAATTGCAAAGATGTCAAATATAATAGTTTAAAATTAATTTGCAGTGACACAACCAAGCATTCACATAAATGTGTTGATTCTCTGGTGACAAATAATGTTACATTTTTTATGCCTTACATAGAAGCTGCCAAATGTGAAGTAGTTATTGTAATATTCAGCAATCTGTATGAAATGTGACTTAGACCTCAAACTGTAGCCGAGATCGAGAACAGTTGGGTCACTGTCTGTAACTGCTAAGCTGAAATGCTTCTTGGTTGTGAGAGTCTGCCTGCCACATCCTACAACAATACCTAAACAATAATGCAACTGTTGCTGAACAATACCAGGTATGAATTGAGCTATGATTTCAAATAAATTTCAAATGTTCGGCAATTCCAGAGGGTTGACAGATGAGTCAGAGATCCTGCGGTTCCTGCAGCACGGCACCCTGGTGGGGTTGCTGCCAGTGCCGCATCCTATCCTCATTCGCAAGTACCAGGCTAACGCGGGCACTGCGGCCTGGTTCCGCACGTATATGTGGGGAGTCATCTACATCAGGTAACGAAACCATAGTCTGTGCCTACACCTGTGAAAAATAGGTGAAACAGTATGAGTGTATATTACTAAATACTTATCCTAAGTTTCGCTACAGCTGAAATGATGTTGATGGCTATAACTTTGTTTAATAATTTTTATTCTAGTATATCTAGTCAATTCCATTCTGTTTTTTTGGGAATTCTGTTATTATAATGTGTTTATCAATTTAATAATTTAATTTATTTTATAATTATTTATTTTATAATATAATATTATTATTTTATAAACAAGTGTACTTTACAGTAAAACATTTTATGAAAATAACATTAACTTCAATAAAGTGTATTATATTTATTTACAGAAATGTGGATCCACCTATATGGTACGACACAGACGTGAAACTGTTCGAGATACAGCGAGTATGATCGTAACTTTACCACGGTTAGGCTAATTTCTCAGTACACGGCAACACTATTTACAGTCTGGCAAGGAATTTAAGACAAAACGCTATTCTATAGTCTACTTTATACTAGTAAAACAGGTCTATTTATAACCAATGGTTCATCTTTTAATTACGTCTCATTAGTAACGCCCGTAACGTGTAATGGAACGTAAACGTCTTTTGAATTTACCGTTATAAAAACATAATGATTATTGAATGACTGGACAACGTAAGTACCAACGTAAAAGTGACAATGATAAATTGGAAGTGGCTGTTAAAAGTTGGACATGTCATCAGCCAAACTCAATTTTAGGCGAAAGTAGTTTGTCATCGGCCAAATCGGTTTAATCTACGTGTTCCAGGATATACTAGTTTAGCCCAGGACAGTCTTCTTTGGGCTAAGTGCTTTTAAGTAAGTAGTTTTGTCCAATCTAAACTGATTTAAAGTAGCAAGAAAATAAATACATTGGAGTCGAATAACTTATTTAGGTCAAACTAAATTGTCCTGGGTTAAATGAGGGATTCCTGAGATGAGGAGGATAAACTGGATTGTCCTAGCTAGGTAAAATACTTGGCCTGACATCGAATTTAGTTGATAACAGATACATTATTCATAGTGACAGTGAAAAGTTCTAAATGATGGTCATAAGTTGGATACAACAGTTTGCGTTCTGTCCTACGAAAAGTTCTTATGATTATCGTAAAACAAGCAAAATAAGTCAAAACGATGTCATTACTTCTAGGTTCTAAAACCAGAAACTACGAGACATGTAGAAATTAATGTGACCCAATTTTTGGATGCTCCGTAAATTGAAATAACGATTTCTGTAAACATAACACTCAACAATCTCCTCGTAGTTAAATCATCACGAGTACTTAGGTCAATTTCTATGTACATGCATAGTTTTTAGTCACGACTATTCTACGAAATATCCTCATAAGCTATTTTTATAAACTAGTGTTTGTAAAATTGTAATAGATTTTTTTCACTATCGTAGCTCTTAAATTGCCTTCAATTATACATATTTAATGAATCCCAAATATGTCGTATGAGGCAACACTGAAGTAGTTTGTACACTTAGTTTAATTTTGTTTTGCGTTATGCTTATGACACAGTTTATGTTAGAGATACCAGACTTTTCTCTTAATGTATGTGACACGCTCGCTCGAGTTTCTCATCTTTTATTTTTTTAGCGATAGTAAATATAAATTTTAATAATTTATTGATTTTTAATATATTTTGAAATTAGGTTTACATTGCAGCTCTCGTTTAAAATATTTATATATTTATGGTATATGTTCAATGCTCCATTTATCCAGGGCTACGCGAAGGGTTGACTGTTTTAGCGTTAGCTTATTGTAGGGCGTAAGTTTTGCGTTACTAGTGTGTAGCTAAGACGCAATTTCCACTGGGACAGATTCAGTTAGCAAATTGGGTTTTATTTATATTAAGTAACATACAAAATTTTTTTACAGACTATATAAAGACACGAGCCGTGCGTAATCTTGCGTCGTACTCGAACAAATGTTTATATTTCTGTACGTTACGTAATGGAAATAAAGCACAATATGCTAATGAAGTGTAAGTGTATGTCGCAACGCTTCGCTTCGACTCTGCCCTAGTAGGAATTGAGCCTGACTTGTGGCCTCTTCGGACTCCGAATACCAACTCAGTTACCTTGTTGATAACGTGTTAGTTTGGAAATTATTCATATATGGAAATATAAAGTATGTTTAGTGATCCATTTTACACAAAGTACATCGTTTTTACACAGGATTGTATAATTCTATTTACAGTAATCCCGCCTATAACACGGTAGATTCGTTCCGCGTTATAGGAAAACGCGTTATAGGGTTATTCTAGTATAACGCGCTTGTATGACTCCGTTATACGGAGTCATACAAGGAATAATAAAATAAAAATTTCATAGAATAGTTTTTTCATAACAACACAACACAATGTGCAAAGGTACGCAAAATTAATTATGAACTGTGCAAATCATTATAAATTTAACAGTACATAAATATAACGTGGGAAATCTCCCTGTCATATGGAGGAAAACACGTGTTATACAAGGGACTGAAATCGCATAATATGAAAACGCGTTATAAGAGTACCGTGTTATAAGGGGGAGTACTGTACATGCATTGAAATGCACACTGAGCACATGTGGATTTGTGGCGCTGAAAGTGTCAGCTGTTTAGATAATAATAAGTTATCTATGGTCTAGAACCAAAGTGTTTGTGTTGTCTTTGAGTACGTGTTTATGGTATCCAGAACACATCGAGTCCTAGTTCGGTTATGTTAGTGTGAAGCGTTATTTAGATGCATAAATAAAATATATAGCTTATGTGTGTATAAGGTGTGGTATATTGTGAAAATGATTCTTATGAAGTCACATATATTTTAAAATATGATGACGAGATCGAAGTGAAACTTTTGAAATGCATAATCGGCGGTTTTTAAAATTATAAACTTTCTACAATTTGTGGTTACTATAAAACAAATACTGAGTTAAAATAGACTCGATGTAGTCACTCGTTTTCACAATTAGCTTGTATTGTTTTTAAATATATTTATTTATGTTACAGACAATGACATTCGGTTTTATTTTATTTTTTTTCGTAACTTATTTATTCCTAAATTATTCTTCGAACTTTGAAGACGTATAATCGTAAAATATATTGTTAATTTATTGCGAGAAATATATAAATGTCGATGGAAAGTGATGACTCCAACTACATTAAGTAAAGTGATACTAACATCAGGGGTAAATAAATACATATGTGTCTACCATTGTGTTGATTTTGAACGATACCAACGCTATTTTTATATAGTAATTAATAATCATTCTATTTTCTTATGATAAAATGCTTTCGATGTGGCTGAAATGGCTGTTTATGTGACGTCACGCCTAGTCATATTGTGTAACGCCTGTTACTTGGTTTCAAATGGATACCCTTTCACTTATGCATTTATTAAATACATTAAACGTTACCTACAAGTATTGTATACGTGATTCCTTGTGTGTTTTGGTTTGTATGTTTTACTGCCGAATAATCAAATATTCAGTGAAAATTTCAATGTATAATTTTACAAAAATTAAATTTCGGAAAATATTTGAATAAGAATTAGGTTATTTCTCGTATGCTGGACAATTGTAAAAGATTTTTGTAATAGCGATATAGATAAGGGCGGGTTCAGCGGGGGGTCATTGGGGCTATGTCACCCTCCCTGGGCTGGGTCCATGACATACGTGGACCACTAATTAAAATTGTTAAACATAATGTTCTTATATATTTTTTGTCACAATATGGATTTTATTTAAGTACTTTCAAAATTTAACTAATTTAATATAATACTTTGTTTCATAGCAACACAATAATCAAGACATTGCAACTGTGAAACAATTAGCAACCGATTATATATTGTTACTAGGTAATAGTTTCAATACATTGTTTCTGTAGTTGTAAACGAATATCGACTGTGGATGGTGAAGTGACAGCGAACTTAGGACATACCGTATCCGACTATGTGATCCTCCCTAGTGCCAGAGCTGGATCGGCCTTTGGATATAGATAGTTAAATGTATTGTATGTATTATGTTGACATTCCAAACGAAATTCCAAATTTGAAAGTATCAGCGCGCCAAGTAACGGCTCCAGTGGACAGTTACTATGATTTAAAGCTATTTATTTTATGTTATCACACGTGTACTTAATGTTATCAATTTTAAATATATGAAAATACGAGCTTGCATACCCTAGTTTGATTTTATTAAGTATTATTGTATAAAAAGTTATTTAACAGTGATTCCAGGTAAATGCAAACTTTTTCGGACGCCAATAATCTGTATTTGTCTATAGGTTTGTATAATGATATACATACAGCGGTTACTTTTTCATAAACGAATAACCAAAACATTATTCCAAGGAGTTTAATTGCACAAAGCAATTTCTAGGATTAACACATTCTATAATAAGACGGTGGTGAAAAAAATAAAAGAATCAATATTAAAGCTTAAAATCATTTAATTATCTAATTAACAAACCTTAAATATTAGGTATTCCTCATCAATGAATTAATATATACTACTACATCATGATCATCATCGGCCTATTTCCGTCCACTGCCGGACACAGGCCTCTCCAATGGCACGCCACTGAGCTCGATCTTCAGCTCTTCGCATGTTTACATTAATACATATGTACATTAATACTTATTTAAAATATTATAATACAGTTAACAGATATAACACTAAGCTACAGCAATAAAAATAATATTGTAATATAAAAAATATACAACGTATCTACTTAAAAAAAAATAGGAGTTCCGAAAAATAATACTCTGGCTTAATCCACCATTAAAACAAAAAAATGTTGCCGTTATTTTGTTTATAATTATAACAGGAAGTTTATCGTGACAAGCGACTAATTACTAACAGTTTATTAAACATTCATACCTTGGGCTGGTTGTATGCCAGAGCTAAGAAAAAAATGAACAATAAGTTTTAACACTCCATCGTAGGACTTCTCTAATTTTGTTAACCATAGCCATAGTAATATCACTACAAAACGGATTATAGGAAAGAAAGAGATATAATACTTTATTGTATCATTGGATTATATGAACCGGCTTAACTTACCTATGATTTTGCATTATACAATGCATAGTATGTTCCAACATATGTAAAGGATCTTGAACAATTATTGATCGTCATACAGCTGGGTGAAGGAAATGAGCTTTGACAATCTTCTTATCAGTCTAATACAACACTGTAGTACAATCGAAAAATTTAAAAAATGTATTATTCAATTGTAAAAGTTGAGCGCCATCTATTTTTTAATAATGAAACGCTAGTCTCAACAAGACTCACAAAATTGATAATAATCTGCTTCCCTTTGAGCTTATTTGAAGTGTTGCAACACAAAATATTTACAAGTAATCTAATTTCATCATTAAATTAATCTCTTTAACTGTATTCGTTACGGCTTTCATTGTTTTTTAGCTTAAAATTAGTGACGACTTTAACTATAACAGTGTATGATTTCGTGTATACCTACTGTCATAATTGAAAAATATATATTTATATCTATAGACATATCAGGCTTGTTCTAAAACATTAACTGTTACAAAATTCGGGTTTTTGACGTTCTATCTATCTACTTAACATATATTATGTAGGTCTATAAGTTTTAGTAGAAACTAATCAGTAGAAACGTTTACACTTTGGTGGACAACTTCGATCTGTTAGGACAACAGGCCGTTACAAAATGGTATTTTTGATAAAGTTTTTATATGATAGACTTGTCTACGTCATAAATGTAAGCCGACTGCACGTCAACCTCACTCGTTAGTCAGTTTCAACCGCATAAATCTGCACCCAAACCGTGCGTGGAGACGCTTGAATGTCTTTAATAGAGCTAATTAGAAGTAGTTCAATAGAAACAAAGCAAATATGCTTTGGCGTTCACTCCCAGATGACCATGCGATAGTTATGAGCCACGCTGTCCACGTAGTAGCCATTCATGTACTCATTGGGTAGATCTTCGTTGAGCTGCAAATAAATTACCTGACCTTGAGTCCTTGACCACTAAGATGGCGGCCGTGGTTTCGTTTACCAGAAATAATATTCGCACGACCAGCGCGAGAATTTTGTTCTGTGTTTATAATTGCATATGAATATATTTAGAAATTTATACACGATTATTAATGTACCGGCTTGACTCACGTACGTTTTTCGGGGTGGCCCGACTGGTTTCTCGTGGCCTCCTGATCAGCAGTCGTACTTGTAACCAACTCGACCAACGAGGCGGTCGAGAATGTGTTTCATAAATCAAATTCATAATTATGACGTCACTTTTTTCTAACGAGGGCACTTGTACAATAGCGCTTAGGAGTCAAGGTGTTTTTTTGTATTGTGCAGAATATTCATAATTATTACGATTTATTTTAAGAATAAAAATCATATTTCAAATAGTAGATTTAAAGAAAATGAATTACCATATGAAGTACAGCATAAAAGTATATAGAAGTACTAACAAAATAAGAAACACGTTAGTCGGTTTATTCAAGCATATTTGGCTAAAGTTAGGGAATAGAAAAAAATCCTTTGTTTTCTTTAAAGTATGTGGTTCTCGAGTTATATGTAAGAAGTTATGTAAAATGACATTTGTAAGTGCTTTCGCATAGAAATAAGGCATAGGCAAATGTCAACACAATTTGACATGAAAGTTTTGTCATGCGCAACACAAGCAGCGTACGTAAGAAAGAGTAAGCAGTCTTGGCGTTCTCGCGACCATATGTATATGAAAGGAGTAAAATTAAGGCTTAAAATTAAATATGAAAATAAATTATTCTAAACATTTTTTCATATATTTAACGTATTGTATGCTTTTAATAATATCTGAATAAGAATTCATATTTGACGGTTGTGTAACACTATACGAGTTGTTTGAACAAGCGTCTATGTGTTTTATTAGTACGGAAAAAGAAATTAATTAATGAAAAACAAAAAGAGAACTGAAAAATAAAAAGTTTTAATTTAATCTATCTATAAGAAAAATTTCTGCACTTCATGTCCCTAATTATTAATTTAATTAATAAAATTGAAAGTCTCAGTGGCGTGCCATTGGAAAGGCCTATGTCCAGCAGTGGACGAGAATAGGCTGATGATGATGATGATGAATAAAATTGATAGAAAAAATGTATATCAAAGCTAAAAAAGCACACGTACATTAGGCGTTATGATCAAATAAAAAGCGTTTCAGATATATCACAGAACTTTAATTAATAAGAAAGAACTACATTACCCAAAACTATTTCACAGTCCTTGCCATGAGTTTAGACACAAAAACACTTAAAACTTAGTTGACTAAGAATATAATAATTTTTCGTCAAAATTTTTGTCAATAAATATCCAAATTAATTTAATACATATCTATATAATTGTTTTATTAAATAGTATAAATTACATAAAATTATTTCAATAATTTGAGAACAATGAACAGCAAAGATCAAAGCAAATAAAATTATTATATAATTTTGTGCATGTACTGGTCGCTGAACGTAATTGTCGCTGAGCAGTCATGTCGACCTAGTTGATACGTAATGAAAGTGACGTTTGACAGATGAACGTGACATTTATCAAATGAGTGTCACGTTTGTCGAATGTCATCGGTGGCTTTGCGACTCGCCGCTGGATCGTGGCACCATTTGCCAGTGGCGTCGCTTCAGGTTTGACGGGATCTGTTGGTGAACAAATAGCTGTTCTTGGAGTGTAAAACGTGTATTTATGGCATTAAGACAGCCGACAATAGTCGTCTTAGTGATAAAATAATTCGTAGACAAATACTATCAAAATGGTTTTATAAAATTAGCATCTGACTTCTATATGTTCTAATACAGCTGATTCGCATATTAAACGGCTGTTATAACCAAGTGACTGTGACACATATAATCTCATCTTAAAACAACATATTAGTATGTAGATTTTAGAAATGTAGAATGTTTCAGATGGTAATTGCTAGACCTCTATCGTGCAAGATACAAAATATAAAGCAGATCACACACGATCGACAAATGTCATCAATCGCAAATACAGCGCTGTATCCAAATTAGCTTTAAAATATTACAAAATGCAACACATGCACCAGGTTAAAGCATTTTTTATTGCACGTCAATTTTGTATTAAACATAAAGGACTATTTATATTAAAATACACTTCATACTCAGTAATGTCGGAATATAAAGCGTAACCGTAACGCGTAATATAAAGCGTAACGTTTTTAAATAAATAAATAAATAAGTAACCGGTCTATGAAGCGTCTGATCGTATTATGAAAAATGTTAATGAGATATGATAAATAAATTTACGACTAGTGACTAGACGAATATAACTATGTTTCAAAAGTTACATACATCATATTAGTTATTGTAATATCGACTGTGAAATAGTTTAATAGCATTAGTATAGGGTATTAAAAAAAACTTTTTTCGACAAAATATACATCGTTAGAAAAATCATCCAAATATATCCAAATATAGCCGTAGTGTAAATAGGATTAAATGTAAATTCCAATTAATATAAGTATACTATAATAATAATAATAATACAAAATCATATACATATATGGGGTGTTACTTAAATACACTTAAAAATAAATTATGCGTTAAAAATTATAGCCATTTTTAATAAGATACATAATGATATTGTTTTAAATCATAATAATATAGTATATTATGTAGATGCAACATTGACAGTTGGATAATGTAGTTTTCAAGGAATCATCTAAATGCACTTCAGGGAAACTTTCCTCTTCCTGACGGCGGTCGTCGCGGCCATGATTCGTTCTGACGAGGCACGGGATGGCATAGTCGCCTTCTGCGATCATGTCATGCTCGCCAAAGAGGACGTTGAACGGGCCTGGGAACGCGCCGATTTTGTTCAAGGAGACGCCACGACGGACGTCGATTACGCTCACAGGCACCGAACCCCTGTAGCTTGGGACCAGAATAAGATAGCTCTTAGGCAGGCAGGAGATACCGTAGCCGGTATCTCCTGCCCGTCGTAAGAGGGTACTTAAAGGAGACTTCCGGGATTACGAACGGCTAGAGGGGGAGCTCGAACCGTTCAGGTGTCGATCCCGGGACGGACAAAGGTATGTGTGGCTGCATATCCACGTAGAAATCGGAGGGCATAGGAAGAGGTACTATGCTTCTTCCGGGTGTTGAGCTCGTTGGGCATTGCGCTAGGAGAACGCCAGTGCGTTCCGATGGAGATCCACCGTAAACAAACAAAAGGTAAATTTGTGCACTCCTTAGAGTTGTCAAAAATCGACCATAGACAATTAACGCAGTTGGGACTGTCGAAATGGCGAACGAAACCGATAATCAGTACAATATTTTATGCTCTAGTAAATGAAGCTTAATAACCTTGAACCGACCACAACAACCGACCAAAACATCCACTGACAGACTCTGAATTAAGCAAGAGAAAATAGTTCAAAAATTAACAAACACTTATTACTGTTTTTATTATCCGTGTTGTTAAATTATAGTGAAGTAGTGAAAATATTATCAGTAAACGGTCAAGCATACCAATCGCTTATAAAACATAATTTATTGAAGCTGGTAATACTACCCGCGGCATCTGTCATATAACTTATACCTCTTTTCGCTCCGTGGAACATCTAGCTGACCAAAATCAATACGGACAATTTATGGGACTCCACCGTAATTTCACCTGAAGTGCATGTAGTTACTAAGAAAGAGCTACTACAACGACAATAACACATCTGACAACGACACGAACAACATTCAGTTACATGACAATATATTTAAGAGAGTGAGCGAGATCTAGTTTGGTAAAAGTGATTGGGAATTTGAATTATACGGGAATTAATATGAATTAGCTTCAAAAGCTGTATTCGATAGTCTATGAATCTTCGATCGTCAAATTGATATCCCGTTTGACGCGGAAATCATTTTGTCTATGAATTTTCTGAAGTGTCATATGTGAAGTCCAAAAAAACTTGGACATCTATTATGTGAGTGAGACTGAGAGTGAGTGTAGCTTTGGGATACTTTTATGGCTGTAACAATGGCGACGTTAGAATCGTGTAGGATAGTTACGTATACCAATGTTGCCAAGACACCGTAATAAAGGGTTCGGTGTCGACAAACGCGAGATGAATGAATTCCTACAAATAGAACGTTGACATAACACCATAGACACAGAACACACTACGAGTTACATAAACACATTAATAGGATTAACATAGACACGCACACGATAGCCGATGAAATTTGGTATCGTACATCTAACTCTAATTTGACATAAAATAAAGAGTTGTTGTGCAATAAAATGTTACGCTGCCACCGCTTCCTAAGGTGTTACAGTTGTAGACGATAAAAGGAAGTCCATAAAAACACATGCTGAATTACATTTATTAGTCCTACTAGGTTTTCATTAAAGTGTTAGCCCTATAAGGATTTTATTAATACATATACTGAGAGATATTATTACTTGTGTGAGCCAGACAATTCTCTAACCTGAATTATATTTATAGATCCAATTACGAGTCAATTAGTTTTGTTTCGATCGTCAAAATAAACTAATTGATTTTTATCTGTGTCTTAAATCCCATAAAACAGTCACTAAAAATTTACTAAACATTTCAACATTTCCTTGTTCACCTGCCAACTCGATGGCACTTGTCAAACTTTGGCGCCATTAACAAACCACACCTCATGTCACAAGTCTCGTCGGACTACACATAACATATTCTGTTGAAACTCATGAGCCAGAATTACAGAATTATTAATAGCATAGAAAATACATTAAGTAGAAATAGTATATAACGTTTTCATACTTGTAATTTTGCATATTTTTACGCTATTTTTGTTATGATGGTGTGCGGTAGTGAGTTACCGTGAAACCATTTCTACGTAATATTTTTTCTGTATATGTAAACGTAATATATATATGTGTGTGTATATGTATATATATATATATATATTTATATATGCGCTTAATTAAACAACATTGGGAACGTCAACTTAGAGTGTAGCCAGGTGAGGTGGTGAGTTTGGATACTGGGGCCGACGGTCACCGGCCGCTGGCTCCGTGGGCAGGCGCGGGATCCGCACTTGCACATCTACGCAGCGTCCACGTCAGCAATAGCTCATTAGTTATATATATGCTACTAGCTTATATTACATGATTTATATGGAGTTATCATTACGAAAATGAAATGCTTCATATCATGAAATGTAATAGATTTGTCTTTTGTTTATTTGGCATCCGATAATTAGGCTATTCAATTCATATGTCCCATTTTAATCATATTCATTAACAACTGTGTTAAAAATGAAGCTGTTCGTGAATGAAAAGAAAATAACTAAGAATATTAGTCTATATTTCATAGTATGCCGGCCGCGGTATGATAGTCATCGAATAAAAGCGAACACTAATTTATTTTCATACCAGTCAAGTGAAAACAAAGCTACTTACGATTGAAGCGACTGAGATGAAAACGTCATTTACGAGTCATTAGATATCATATTTCTCCATATTTTACTTGCATATATATATAAAAAATTCAAATATTTAAA
>DWDT01003574.1:0-12138 GCA_018245595.1 Microceris scylla | reverse complement strand
GCTCCCGGCCACCCCGAACTAGTCGGGCCACCCCGAAAAACGTACGTGAGTTAAGCCGGTACATTTATAATCATGAGAACAAAAATCCTACAGAAGCGTATATAGTTATATATTTCAATGTGTGTAGGTACTTACATTCATATGTAGGTATGTATGCACACTACGCTTCATAATGGACAGATCAATGTAAACATAAATATATCTGTATTATAAAGGTACGCTTATTTTATATGAACAGTTTAATCCCTCAGGACCACAGATAAGGTTGTTATTCCGGTGCGGATATGCGCCGTCGATAGAGTGTCCGGTCCAGACGATCGCTGATATCCAGACTTGAGCAGAGCTAGGGTTTGGGACATGGGTGCGGGAACAATGGACAAGCCTATTGTTAGCACAGTTGCTAGATAAGCTTAGGGCCCGCTTCCGTTAAGAAACAATGTTTATTTTAGAGGTCCGTGTAAAAAGGCGTTACTTAAAAAAGTAGGTATTCGGTTTAAATGGGAAATGTTTTGCAAGCACATCGGATGTTTAATATATGATATATCGTCATCGTGTCATCGCCATCAGCCTGTCACAGCCCACTGCTGGACAGGCCGAGGACAGGGCGCGATGGCGCTCATTGGCGGAGGCCTATGATATATAAAATTAACAATTCTATCAAAAAGTTATAAAATTTGTACAGTAATACTTTTAATTAGGATCACCATTAGTACTAAACATTACTGCATTTATTACACCAAATGTAGTCTATATACCATTCGACCATGGAATAGGTGGAGAACCTATTACCGTATACCGGGTACGAGCCAGATCCCGAGCTACTATGTATTAGAAATTTCAAATTAAAAAATCCAGTAATACCTACTCGTCCAAACGATCGAATCCAGGACCGCTTACCAGTCGCGCTTGCAGCCACACCACTAACGAGGCAATCAGCTTAAGTACTTGTTGCAAATATACTCGTAACTAGTGTTTCTTTTCAGTCCAGATGAGTGAGTTGGATCTAAAGTTTTACGACTACCGTCACTTTCAAAAGCCGATACCAGATACATGTATAATCACGTTTGTATAACGTAACATCAGGCCTATAATCCCCGAAGGGGTAGGCGGAGGAGTGCAGAACACTCCCATTTTTATCAGTTACGTTTACGTCTCACAATGGAATAGATGGTGAGCATATAACATGAGTATAACGTTGTCTGTGCTACAGCACTAACTGTGGGTAGTCTTGCAAGTGAAAACGAAATTGGTCCTCAGTACTACGTAGACAGTATCTGAAGGTTTATGCCCGCGACGGATGAGGGTGACTAGGTGCACCAAATAGCACGAAAATTTCAGGATAAAAGCAAAAGTATTAGATATTTTTTTGGAATTTAGTGTGGTTTTAGTATGTAGTGTAATTGACAAGATTGAGAAAGAAGGTATTTTTTAAGGATAACTGTACTTAATGTATTTTTAGTAACAAAAATAATTGAAGTGAATTGGCATTTCACGTCATTGTCACGTCAGTTTGTAATGTCCTAATCATATACATATTTGAAAATTCTTTAATAATTTAGTTGGTCCTATGTGACAGCCTCCAATTGTATTAATTAAATTATTAATTGTAATATAAATTATTGTTATTATTATTACAAAATTCTTGAGTGCCACGAAAGATAATTCATTTCCTAGCCCTATACTACATACTTAACAAAAATTCTTTCATAGGTTTTAATATAGAAAATACAACCGGACCGTTCATAGTGTACCATCTACACATATATGTACATCTACCCTTCATGTATAACGACTGCCTCGTTGATCGAGTGGTTTCAAGCGCGACTGCCGATCGGCAGGTCCTGGGTTCAAATCCCAGGTTGGGTACTATTACATTTTTGTAACTTAGGATTTCTGGCAGTGATTCGGAGTATGAATTTATGCACGGTGAATAGCAATAGCACCTATTCCATGGAACTTAAACGTAACTGGTGGAACATGGGAGTGTGCTGAATTCCTCTGCCTAGCCCTTCGGGGACACTCACCAGGTATTCCGTGAGACGTAATACGTCACTGGTGGAACGTGGGAGTACTACACTTTTTTGCCTACCCCTTCGTTGATTACAGGCGTGATGTGACGTTTTCGTACACCTGGTTACCCTAGCCGCAAAGTCGTGTCCGAAAGTGAAACTGTTTCCAACAATCGTCGAAGTTGCCGCTTTGTTTGTAAACTCGGAGTTACTTCCCTGTGTTCCCACTTGTTACATGTGTGTATGTATGTGTCTATGTGTGTATCCATGTCTTGTTTAAGTGTTCCTTTCTTTTGTGATAAGCAGTCTTATGTATTTTAATGTAATTATGAATTATTGTATAAAAAAATTAAGAGTATTATCTTTAAAGTGGAACTGTAATTGTGTCATATCACTGGTGCAACGTGGGAATGTACTACACCTATCTGCCTGATTTTTCTTGGATTACAGGCGTTCGAAATTTTTATTCTTATAGACCTGTCGTGTTTCACTCATCGTCTCTACATGTGCACTGCTAGACATAAGCCTACCCTAATCGGCGCCACTTCTTCCTGTCCTGGGCATTCTAATTTTCACTCATCACTATCTCTAAACATAAGCGGCAATTTCGAAGACTTCTGACTCCCCCATCAGTCAGAACCTGACCAATTTCGTTAAGATAAATCTTAGTCTCCGTCAGAGTCTATGTCCATCAACATTCGCATTCCATATCTGCTTTGTCATTCTTTCATTAACCATCCTCTCAATCCGTCCGGATCCTCGGAGCGAGTAACTAACATATAAATGTATCACAGCTAATTTTAACCGTAGGTACATTTGTTTGTTAAATATTTTTTAAATTCCTTTGCTATGTTATTATTATAAAAGTTATAACTCAAATATAATATTTCGTCATATTACTGATTCCGTACTGCCAGGCCAGTAATCACATGGAGTGACGCATTCCATTTGCCTACTCCTCAGGGAGAGGGGCAAGGTACCGCATAGCTTGCTTTTGGTAAAGCAGCGTGTACACTGTCCGGGAAATTTTATTATAATAAAATTTTTCATATTTCGAAGAACCGTCATGTCTTTAATGGCTTGCCAATAATAAAAATATCAAATCTATCAACAAGTAAATAATTATGAATAGTGAGAAATAGTTCAGAGATCTGTTAAACAAATGTCTGATAAACAATTAAATATTGTCATTGTAATAGAACATTCTCATTGTCATCGTGAAGATCATCAACCCTTTTATCGTTTTAATGGGGGACACGAGTCTCCTCTAAGTATGAAAACGATTACATTCCATGCCATGCTGACCAAGTATGGATTTGCAGACTTCGCAAACTTCACATGCCTTAGAGAACATTACGATATATGTACTCTAAGATTTTTCTTGTGGTGTTTTCATAGAACTTTTTAGTAACTACCACGTATCTACTTTAAGTCAGTTTTCCACCACCTTTTTTTTGGTGATCCGTATAAAACTGGGCAAACGTGGAAGTGTACTACACTCCTCTGTCTACCCTCGGGTATTACAATCGTGACGATGTTGCGTTTATTTTAGGAATGCCACCCATGTACAAGGGACTTAACATGGCGGTACTAAAATATCGCCTGCTTACACACAATGCCACAAATCTCGGGCGGAACACAAATCACCCAGTATTACGCGGCTAATTTACATATCACATGAACGTTCAGAAAGCATACGCAACCAAATGTATCTGGAACACGACAGCACTTTATGAGGCAAACTTTACAGCCTCATAGATACCCGTACAAGTTATTGTTGTCGTAAAATCGGCTGTTTGATACGTTTTATACTGTGTGCATTGCAAATTGACATGTCAGGACAGTACTAATCAAAGCAAACGACGGTCGGAATTGTCATTGATTAAAATATTTTGCGTTGGAACTGCCAGAGTAACAGAGGTTACCTCATTTTGTTGGTTGGTGGTTGGCTAGTAGCTTTATTGCCACGTAAGTCAATGTGACTTGTATGTACTTACATAAATATGCAGTTAGGTAGCTATGTATGTGTTTAAACGGCCCCAAATTCCTTGCAAATTGGTACTTTACAATCTACGCAATACACATTCAGAATATTTTTTTAATTCCATAAATTTTAATTCCACTGTTGGCATATGTGTCTCCTCTTATATTGAGAGGGTTAAGGCAACAATCCGCCATGCGAGAAAAGTGCGGGTTGGCAGACTTTAAACTGAATATATCGAATATTTTTAAACGATATTACAAATTTAAATGTAATATTTAATAATATTACATTAGTAAACTATTAAGTACATTATTGCATTTTGTTGTTATTGCAATATTACGTTATAAATTGCAGGACCATTGAGTTAAAAGTACAACATTGATTTTCGTGCAAGGCGTCCATAAAATGTCATTACCGAGTTCCGCTTGTTCGTGTTTATGAATAACGAAGTTTTTTATCTAAATTAGTGCAGTCATAATTATACGTCAGGACGAAATATTCATATATTAAATGGTAATTTTATATATGAATTTATATATAGTTAGTTATGCAGAACAGTGTACGTAATAAACTTCTATATTTCATCAGTTAAGTTTGCGTCCCGTTATGAAATAGGTGGTGACTCCATTGCCATACACTGGGCTTAAATTTAGACTCCGAATCACTTTTAGAAATTTCAAGATATAGAAATCCAATAGTACTCGACTCAAGGATTGAATCCAGGACCTCTTGATCGGTAGTCAGAACCATTCGACTAACGAGGTAGTCAATAGTCGGTAGTAAATTTTGATTTTAATGCGGTTCACTTGAATGTCGTGTAAACCTGGCCAGTACTGACGGGGAAGTACCCTCGTATTGTTGTGCTCATGTACGAAGGTGCTGCAGCGAGGATTTAGATGCAGAATGTCAAAGTAATACAACATTGGATAGAGTCTCTTTGAAAGTTTTTGAAAGTAGTAACCGAGTATGTTTTTCTCCATCATTACGCGAATGATGAACAAAACCAAATATCATATTTTCCCCCTTTAGAATAAATTTGTATTGGTTTCATCAGAAATAAGTGGATGATCAGCTCCATAACAACATTCATTGGTTTTATTTTATAACAGTAAAGAAACACATCGTAAGATAACCTACGCGTTTGTGTTTTCCATTAAATCTTTGAGATGTGTTTTTGCCAACCGGAGACTGATACACTATGGCCTTAAGCCACCTCATTATGTGACGAGATATGTTTCCAACAGTGGAACGTTATACGGTTAAATTACAATAACACAACAACCACCCTGTTAATCCCCGAAGGTGTGGGCAGACAAGTGTAGTACACGCCCACGTCTCATCAGAAATACGTGAAACAATTGTGGCCTTTAAACATTCCTAGACTAGCATTACAATAAAAAGTTACATATATTATTTCGTAGAAACCAAACGAGTAGGTACTACAGCGGGCACAGGAAAAGATGGCGTCTTTCGATCTGAAACAGCATGGCATCCATAACTACAAATTGCGTCGTCAGATATTCAACAAATAACAAATGCAAGAAAATATATCGCCATGTGTGTGTGCCACCCAAGGGCACTATATCGAAAGCACGCACACATCCACAAACAAAATAAGATTGTTTCGTACGTATACTAGAGGTGGCTGTCTGTGTGGGTGATCTAAGCCTTTCGCTGCGCGTGTGTGAGTGTGATTTCTTTACGGCTGATCTGAATTTTTGTCTGTGCTTGTGTACTTAGCCGCACACATACGTGTTTGTTAAGGGGGTGACAGCCGTTAGAAATATAACATCCGAAGATACAGTCGAGAAGTAATATTTGAAATGTGGAGATATATTATTATATTGTAAGTACGCCATTCTATTCATGGAAATTATACTTTGTAGTTTACGGAACTTAGGGTACAGATTCAACATATCATTATATACCATAGGAGCGTAAATAAAGGGGATTTTTGGATCGCATCGAAAGGAATTATTCAAGGACAGAGAAATTAGATCAAAATGAAGAGTCCCTTGTGATGCTAACTTTTGATCACAAATCCTGACGGTCAATTTCCAAAGTCAACTAAATGGTTAAATTTGGTACACATAACATTGTAAATCCTAGATACTTTGCACAGAACACATTCAGAATGTAAGTTCGAAATGTGAAATATTAGAATTGCACGGTTCGGCTCTAGTTTCCCGGAAGCATCCCCTTAACGCCCCATATCGCTGTGTGAGTAAAGGTAACTGGTACAGCATTAGTGTGACTTCTATTCAATCTTCTTACGTTCCATTTCGCAGGGACATTTGATTCCATCCCGCTCTCACACCCACACCCCGCGTACACCCGTTTCTTTCTATTCCTAACGGGCTTAGAACCGTGATATATTGTATTGAATGGATTTTTCGTTCCTCCAAATGGAATTTCTTGGGACCGTACCTGACATGGAGGATGTGAGATCAGACCACAATTTCCTCTTTCCGTTTGTCGCGAAATGTTAAATTCGTGTAAATTCAATGATGTTATGTTATGTTGCTCACATCAGCAAGATTGGATATACGGAGCGCCAGAGGAGATCAACTGATCGCATATTATGTGTGGATTTGGCTAACGAATATTTACGACTGCTGGGAAATGATGGGAGAAATCATTTGGAACGTGTAACTCTTTGCATTCATTAAATTATTTTTGTCAATGTTGGGCTACATTCTCTTCAATGACATGAGAAATGATTAAACATCTTACAGAGGTCTTTACACCAATTGCTTCTACTGGGTTGTTCTTTCTTACCTATTCTCTTACGTTTTGTCTCATTCAGGCCGGCTGGGCAGTCCTCTCTTCATTGGGGTGGAGTTACGAATCCAAGGCACGGTTTTCCGATGAGCTTTGTTACCTACCCACCCTCTTGTCCGGTAGTTATGATGAATAGAAAATACCAAAGCAGACGATAATTTGAAATAAACTTTGTCCTATCAATCAGAACTTTAATGAAAAGTGACGATAAATTGTAAGAAATAGGAATCCTTTGTTCACAAGTTATTTGCAGAATAGTCATGATGAGAATCTGAATTCGATAACGATTATATCATTAAATTAAGTTAATTAGAATTGTGTCCAGTTTTAAAGAATTTTTAGTTGATGAATTCACGCCACAATGAGCCATATACGTATTAGCTGTATAATGACTATCAAGACGACTATGACTATCAAGACCCATACATAAGCTTTAAGAAATTGCCAAAGTAATAATCACTACATTGGCATCGGCGTGACGATGGCAGTGCCAAGTAAAGTGAGACAGGGCACGTTGATACAGAGGAGTGAATAATTCTGTGAGGAGCATGTGTCGAGTTGACGTTCTAATGCATAAGTAAAGAATGAACGAACTAACCAGCGCGCGACATCGACAGCAGTCGCGTGTCACGTTATAAAGTCTCCTTTACTTCATTACCGTGACGCGCGCACATTCACGTCACGTAGCCAAACACGCAGCACAATCATACGTGATCACTAAACGCTGAACATCAAAAAAATAAATTCAAAAAGAGACGCGAATACGACGAAACATTCGCATACCCTTCGGGTATTCCAGAAAATTGGAGCCTCCGAAGAATGGGGAATATTTTGAATTTTTATTATGTACTATTTTCTATTCCGCTCCCAAGGTAACCCTTCCTGCTACAAAGGGGCCTCGCAGACCCGGAGACATTCTATAGGTGAGGGCGGGAGGCCCCCATTACCACCCTTTGCCCGTTTGGGGAATGATGCCTCCCTGTCCCATCTCGTTTCGTTGTGAAGGATTTACCAAGTAGCACGTGTAATATACATATGTAGAAAGCCTCCTTATTCTTGACATATATATTACTGAATAATTCGACATGGTTCGCTTTGGCTCGCTAATAAGGTCACTGTTTGGAAAGACACGCTTCCCAAGGATTATCTTGTGTCAACCTTAAAGGAGTGGTGTTCCTTTGTTGTATCAGAAATTATCTTTGTTAACATGTACTCCTTGGCTTTGGGTCGAATGAAAATGTCGGGATGTTAGGTCGTGTAATGATAGAGAGAACGGTTTAATAACAAGATTACTTTGAACTATGTCGTGTTTTGGATAATGATATGAACATAGCAACATCTCTTTGTTTCTACATAAACGTATGTTTTTATCATAATGATATACTGTATGTATGTATATACAATGATTGAGAGATATATTTTTTTAATATTTAGTAATAAGTTGTCATTGAATGTATTATTTGAAATAAAGTTTAACATATTGCGCTTCTGACAATATGATAATTGAAATAAATTAATAAGTGGCCAGCTAATAATCAATGTTAGGCAGAATTAAGACGAAGCAATGACGTAGCGCGTAGTGACGAGCGGTTCGTAGTACGTAGAGTGAGACGCTTTTTTTCATTAGGTATTTCAATTAAATGTATACGCCGTAGTACGCTGACTATTTCGTAGCGTTGTACGCAGCGTATGAACGCTACGCGCCGTGTTTCACCCGAATTATTGCTACTTTTATTAATAATCGAACATACAATTTCATATTACAATATTTTATTTCATCAAACGTAATATGAACTGGAATTATTGCAGTTTTATTTGAATGTATAAAAAGACAACTAATTAGTCATTACTATTGAAAACATAAGACTTAATAATGATGTGAGTTAATATTATTTTAAGCTGAACATTTTCAGGCGTAGCAATTTACTTTAAGGCATCATCTCAAAAATTTATGAATAAATAAATATCCGACAGTAGTAATTGATTCGTATTGGCGTCATGACAAATAGAAAGATATTGGACGCGGCGACCGGTGCCGCTCGTCACGGCCCTTATTGCCTGCGTAACTCAATGTTGATTTTATGTCTACGAACAACGAAAGCTTAAATAAAAAATAAATTATATATCATGCCGTTCGCTTCCTTGTCATAAAAAGTAGGTTTATTCGTTTAATTATTACTGAAATTTTGGTAATAATTAAAGATTTTCATTTTATTATCTTCAATGACTGAGCCTAAAGTTAGATCAATAATTTATTAGTATTACTAATAATACATCCTAGTAATAATATTCTTTGTAAAAATACTTTGGTGTGTTAGCTGGATAGCTTTTACATATTTGCTCTTATAACTAGTTCTCGATGTGTTATTGTCTGATTTTTTATACATGATTGTTAAACACGGGCTTCATCTGGAATTATGCAGTGTTTGTGTTTATGGATATTCCAGTAACGAAATAATTTTTAATTTACCATAAACCGTAAATTCGTAAAGAAAACTGTAAGATATTCTAAGGTACCCAGACGTACAGTTATTTAGTAAATACAATGAACACTATTTAGTAAATAGTTTAAGCAGTATGAAGTTTTTTATATTGCAATTTATGGATGAGTACGCAAAACAAGTTACTGGATCATTCCTTCAAAATCCTAGGTCATCGTTCTCGAGGCTTTTGATCTCTCCCTAGGACTAACAGTAGTATATAGCTTTATGATATTTCCTATTCTTATTTGTTCCCGTACAAAGAGATATATGAATATTACTGTCTGTCACAACTTACCAATTTAATTTTTATTGAGTTTTGACTATAATTGTTATATTTGTAATATTGATTCTATTTTATAAGTCGAGAGAAATTTATATTAGATTTGCTTATATTTAAGGGCTTATATTTAGATTTGCTTATAATTAATTCCTTATGTTAAAGGTTCAAGATGCACGTAGCTGGTATTTAATAATAAGAAACCGTAACGATGAAATGCTGGATACTACAGCCTTCCCAAGTTTGTATCCGAAATGAGGAATCTCGAAGACAACAAATCAACAAGTGACCCAATCTTAACGCCTCCTAATTCCCCACCCCCATTGACTCATTACCGGGCCCATTAAGCCCCGACCTACCCCAGCGCGGCTCACATTCGGAATTAAGGAGGAATGAGCGTCTTACGTTTTAAGAAAATGGAGATGATTTATTTTATGATCCATTGTCCTTAAATATTAGTGACCGGTTCATGCAAGTTAAGTAATATTTATAATTTTATTTGGCTAAATGTAAATAGTAAAATAGATATTTGGTAATCGATGCTTCCTGCTTAACCCTAACTCCCTTAAGACTTAGTATGGCGTTGGAATAATAACAATTGAAGATCTAACTTTAGTGACAGAACCAAATAGTTTTTTATTGCATCTTTTAAAAATGTATGTATGTATTTGTATAATTGTGTAACTTTATATTATATTATGTAAAGTTTTGATAATTTATTCTCTCACACTTGAGTGGAAATAGCAAGATTATATGGAAATTATTTTAAACTATACTAACTAAATATACCTACATGTAGCTTCTAGAGGCGGTTTAGGTAGCCGATCTTAGTTATTCCATCGTCAAATCATTAAATCTTATCCAACGTTTTCATCCTAACTTAGATTATAATGGTTATCGTATGAGCTATTGCGCTTTTTAATGTTAGGTTGCGTTTTCGTGTATCTACTTCGTGACTGTACTTATATTTTCGGCGTAATTCACAAATCGGACTATATTACGCTATCCAATTTCGTTTATTGGCGTCTTCACAAAAATATTTGGAGATCAATTAACATAACAAGGTAACAACAAATAACAAGGAACATAACAATAAAAAATGAAAGTGTTTACGAACACGACGCAAATGGGAACAAGCTGTTACCGCCGGGGAAACTCCAATCAAACTTTTCTCCGCTGCATAGCGCCATCCACGGCTGTATAATTAAGCGTTCATGAATGGGAGCGAGTGAGAGGCACGAGAGAGTGAGACAGCGTCGTCTACAGAGGACGTAATCAGTTTTACGGTAAGCGCAAATTACGGGGTTGCTCGGGGTGAATTAGCAGCAAGGTCGAGTTTAAGCCGCGGGAACAGCTGATAGGGATTTACAGTACTGTCTCTTATCTTTGCACATCTAATGTGTATGTGTGTATCTCTCCTGGATATGCGGTATATGCTTACATGCTTGATATTCAATAATGTAGAGTCGATGTAGAGTTTTGAATGTCAGAAAGCCTGATTTATCTATCAGTGTGGATTGATATTTGGGTATTAGTAATTCAGATTAATATGACTACATCACTGTGTAATGAAAACAAGAAATACTAGGAGAATTATTTTAATATACATAAGTTCTTGTAATATTTAACATCATTTGGACTTTTTGCCAAGTCGTTCGCGTTTTTTTTATAATACCGTAGAAACAGTCGGTCAAATATAATGCCTTAATTTTACAGATTAATTTATTATGTTGCTAGTAATAACTGCTTATTAATTAACTTACTACGTTGCTAGTATCGTGACCAATTAGTTTATATTTCATCCAACATCCATCTCAGATACCTTGGAACTCATCGGAGAAAATCGAAAAGTTTGTTAAACAAGATCATCATCATACATGCTTATTTATACCAATGTGTGAGATTATTAATTCAGTCAAATAATTACATTATACATATTAATGTGTCAACGAAGATATAACCGACACGTACCGGGAACAAAGGCACGTTTTGATAATGGACCAATAAAAAAGTTGCGTAAAGATATTCAAGGTTCGACTGAACGCACCGTTATCCTGGAAAGAGCAAACCGACAAATTACAAATGGAAACAAAACGGGACGCGCACGACAAAGGGAGGAATCGAACGCCGTGAAAATTTGAATAAGAATCATTCCTTTTTTATTCCTATTTTTTTTGTGTCATTCCTTTTTTTTTTCTTTCGCTGTCAATCATTTGTCTGAGGCACGGCGAATCGTTATTTTCTTT
The DNA here is from genome assembly GCA_018245595.1 of Microceris scylla. Taxonomy (NCBI): domain Eukaryota; kingdom Metazoa; phylum Arthropoda; class Insecta; order Lepidoptera; family Hesperiidae; genus Microceris; species Microceris scylla. Next base: position 358 of record DWDT01003574.1, on the reverse strand, counting down.
GTTGATGGATGGGATTCCTTTTCTTTGCCAGTTCACCCCCCTTTAGATCGGGTGTCTCGTGTAGATCTACGTAGTTCATATTTCATTATTTTTATCTCAGTGTATGTGACGGTGAGGTGGGGATTTGAAATAGATAGCTTATGTGAGAACATTTACAATGAATTACGTATTTCTTTTTATGATTCGCGTGGAAATTTCTTTTTGCTTATATTCGTAGGCATTGTATAATGAACAGAAATACCCATATTAATAACGAGAAATTAAATAAATTACCTATATTAAGTGGTTGGATGCGAAGAGCTGAAGATCGAGCTCAGTGGCGTGCCATTGGAGAGGCCTATGTCCAGCAGTGGACGGG
>DWDT01003573.1:0-12139 GCA_018245595.1 Microceris scylla | reverse complement strand
GTAACCAGGGGAGGAGGGGAAAGGGAGGCAGCTGCTCCTCATTGGATACCGTATACCTCTCTACTGTCTACTGTTGTCGATTATAATTCTTATTTTACAGTACAATATAATATGCATTAACTTTTAATTTTCCCTTGTATACAACATAACACCTAATGTTTAGTGTAGATCTGTGTCTTCGAGTAGTATGTAAGGCAAACATGCGCATTGAAGCCGGCTTAAAAAAAAAAAATCTCATTTACCCCCCCCCCCCCCTCCCCAGAAACTGGGGACGGCCATGAATTTAGCTCTTTCTTTCTTAATCATAATTAAATAACAGGATGAACAATATTAATATATTATAAAAAAATACACTAATAAATAAATTATTTCGGAAAAAAATACATGTAATGCACATCTGTACAAAATAATCGTATTTACCATACAAATATTTCTCCTGGTTGAGAATGGAAAAAACGACCCCCAGCTTAGTAGTCAGTACACTGACTATTGAACCATTGGGGCCAATGTGTTACTTGAACATAAGTGTACCACTAAGTATATATGTAACTCGTGGGTGTGGAAGCGGCTCTACCTTCTCACCCCGCGGCCGCCAACATAACTCATTAGACAACTCGTAACGCTCTCTGATTTATTATTGCTCTGTAAGTTTATACCTTATTAGGACTGTTTCTGATTATATTCGTTACGGATTACCAAACTGCGTCCCGCTAATATTTATACGAGATTATGAGTACCGAAAAATTTCCTTACAAACTTTACCATTGTGATCATCAAATAATTTATCATTCCGCTGTTGGAAGTGGATATTCTTAGAATGAGAGCGGCTAAAGCCTGTCTACCCATATTCAATTATTCTGCAAGCCGTAATTATTGTAGATACGTAGTTAAATATTTTAAGATATTTAATAAATAACAAATACTTCAGATAACAATTATTATTTTGATGTGGATAATTGAATCCGTGAATGCATTAGAATTAACTCGTCCTTCGGCTCCAAAAATGTTGTTCTGGTTTATTTTCCGAAGTACCTATGGAGTGCGGTGTGAGAAAAAATGAGATCTCTAAGTCATCGAGTCTTTTTTTTCAACCCATTACAATTCCACTGCTGGAATACGGGTCTCCTCTCGTATTGAGAAGGTTAAGGCCATAGTCTGCCACGCTGGCCAAGTGCGGGTTGGCAGACTTCATCGAGTCTGCCAAAACTTATTTCTTTAGCTTAGCAGTCTATAGAGTAGAACATTTTTGAGAGAAGAGTTAGAGCTAACAGTAGAACGATAAAAGTAAGACGATGATAAGTTTCCTGAGTGCTAAATATCTCTAGCTGACGTGCCTCGACTCAATTCATTCCAATTTCCTGAGCGAAAGGATTTGATTCCACGTTTCTTATGCAGACGGTCAAGGAGTGGAACCTGTCGGCGTCTGTTCCCGGACATACATATATAACCTGGGATTCTTCAAAACAAGAGTGAATAAGCTCTTTCTAGACATGCGTGCTCCGTCTTAGGACACATCTGCGCACACCATCAGGCAAGAGCGCGGCCAAACGCTAGCTTATCATATGATAAAAAAAAATCAATTCAAACAGGCGAAGTAATATTACAGGTCAATATTCTTTTTTTACTTCAAGGTAACATCTAAGGTCAGTCAGAACGTTACATAATTTTCTCAGCCTCGATCTAACAGAGACTATATTTTTATTACATAAGTCTTTTGACGCTCTTGTTCTCAAAAACAATAGAGGTTGTGTAGTATATATGTATATGTAGGTATATGGTATTGTTTGAGCAGGTCGGAAAGTCTCGAGGTCAGGGTGAAATCTCTGGTAAACTTTGGAAAGTTGGAATGTCGTGTGATTTAATACCTTTCAAAGGTGATAATATTAGTGCCTCAAGTCCTATTATAAGTTATTTAATGTTATTGTTACATCATCACGCCAGATCCCATACCGGATATGTACAGAGCACAGAACACCAATAATCTCTATCCTTACAGAACTGCCGTGCTTCTTCTACATTAATTATTATCTTCATACGTATATGCACGCCTGTTTCTGAGCATAAGCTAAACAAATAAGACTTTGAAGACTTTTGTTAAAAGACACCAGAAGCAGTAAATATTTTTAGAGTTGAAATATATGCCACGAGAACATTTTTTTTGGAGTGAATAGAACACTTTCGATTTGTTCCTTGTAAGATTTTGTCCTGTTTGACGTTGTATAGGAATGTTATATATGTACGTCGCAACTTAACATAATCGTGCAAGCTTTTAGAGCTAAACAAAAAAATAAATAAATAATGATATAAGGCTCGCAATGTTTTTGTACTTTTTCCGTCGAGCACAGATTATAGGTTCTGTTCACAATACAGGTTCGCCACAGCCCCACAGAGCCTTCGAGCTACGGAACTCGAGTAGCGTGACCCTACTATTCCTGTATTATCCACGGTTCCACATCAGTATGAATCGAGACCTCGCGGCGGATGGACGTGTGGTCGCACGTTCGCGAAACATTTGAAAAACATCGACGTGTTCCAAAAACAAAATACGAGTGCGTGTTTCAAACTCGCGATGTGTCAGAACTGTTCAGTGATGTGATGTGATATTGTTCTATTGTGCAACTGATCGTTGTTGAACTGTTTTTGTTTTCTGATCGTTTTTGTTTTGTTCTTATAACATCGCACTTTCTCTGCTTTGATCGGAATCAATTTTATGGATAGTTGGATTGTAGGTGACATTGATATGTGTGTCTAGTATGCTACAAAGTATCTATGTCGTAAATTCACGGGGTGTACAATTTTTATGGCACGCTTAAGATAAACTGACGAAACTTTTAAATGTTTGATTTTAATACTTACCTACTTCATAAATAAGAAACTTGTGTATATAATTTAATAATTCACATATTTAGATAAAAATGTTGACTTTAACATGTAAAATTAAGCTTATCTACTTTTAAAATTAGTAGAAACAGATTGACTCTACTTTTCTATTCTATCCGACTCTACATCATTGATGCTCGTAAAAGTCGAAGCATTGTAAATGGAGATTAGTCAAACTTTCAATATTATAAAACCATGTACAAAGTAATAAATAAATCGTGTCAACACCATTTAGTAACATTTAATATCACTTATTTACTATCGAAAAAAAAACTTTAATATTTAAGACAACACAATGTATGTCAAAGTAAAAAAGTACGACAAATCTATACCTAACATAAAACGTATAATCTACAAGGATTACTTTGTTTGATATACTAGAAGTCTTATATTAACCCTTCGTTGCGCTTTTCGTGTCTGAAGGTTGCGTTACTAAGCTCTTAGTGGTCAGTGTTCACCCTCGAGAGAAAAGCTTCGTAACAAAGAGAAATTAATGAGATAATTTTCGTTGATTAATGTAAATTTTTCTGAACGTATCCTCGCTAAGTTATCTGAAATATTAGAAATTAGTGGTTGATAAAGAATGTTCATATATATTCCTCATGCAAAACAGCAATATTCTTCTGATTTGTGGTAGGCAAAACTCATATGAAACCCACCCGTACATAGATAGATATATATATATGGTATATGTCTATGGTACATGTCTATGTGTGAAACACTTATTATATTCGATATTATATTTGACTTAGAAGACATATGATCGATATAAATAAAAATGAATCGCTATATGTGTTGCTAAGCGTAAAACTCGAGAATGGCTGAACTGATTTGGCTGATTTATTTTTTGTTTTATTTCATTAAGTCTGAGGAACGTTTTTATGGAGAGAAAAAACGTCAATAATACGAGGAAAAGATTAAAAACATTTTTCTTTTCACATACAAACCACTCTGTCCCCAATTGTATAACATTTGACGTCAATCAAAACAAAACAAAGGCGCGTTAGGATTATCTTTGGTATGCCTTCAAGTTTATTAGAGGTTGTACGTCATTAATAAAAATAATATGAGCCTAAATGCAATTCAATTATATTACGTCGAGCGGAGCGGGCGGGTATCAGCTAGTTAGTTATAATTTCATAATACATGACAATACTTAAATTGAATACTTAAATAACAATAATAAAATAATAATCAGCGTAATATATATGTACATTAGTTTATTTTTAACCTTTCTCCTACATTTCTTGTCTTTGAACATTTATCAAATAATTTTCAATACTTTTCAATACAGTTTTCAATACTTTTGTAGAAAAATAGATCAGCTTCATCCAATCTTTAATTGGTCCATTGTTGGATACGAGTCTCATAACGAAATAAGAAGGTATAGTCTACCACAAGTACAACTTAACTGCCTTCATGCGTACTAGAGAACTTTAATTGCCAAAGTTTCTTCACAATCTTTTCTTTTATCGTTATGACCAGTGATATTTAATATTGATGCTTTAATACAACAAAACAACTATTCAGCAAGTCGTGATAAAACCGGTTTTTAACGACAAAGCGTCGTAAAGTAACGAACGTAAACGTAGACGAGAAATAAATAAAATCGGTGACGTTGATAACCGTAGCGATACGATAGGAATGAAATGAATAAAGGTCGTTACAGACGGAGCGGTGATATATACTACCGGTTCAGTAGCGAAATATGTCCGTAACGTAATAAAAAAAAATTAACATCGGGGCTGTGAGATACAGTCGCGATGTTAAATTTTTTCGAAGGGGTGTAGTACAATCCCAGCTTAAACTAGTCAGGTTTACACCCCCACTATTTAATTGGAGCTTAACCTATTGTGATAAACTAGGAATTTCAAATTAGAAAAACCCAGTAGTAACCGACCTGGGGACAGAACGCAGTGGCTCAGCACACTCTTGCTTAGCAGTCGCGCTGCAACCACGGTGAGTCAGAAATACGACTGTTATTTATAAAAATCAAACATGAATGTTATTGAGGTTCTTATATTAAAGAATCCACTTGTATGAAACTTTCTTTGCTCCTGACTGAGAACAGACTACATATTCGCATTGCTCATATATGCCTGACGTTGACAGTTTTAACGTAAACACTTAGGTTTTATTTCATTTAATTTACATCCATACATACATATCTTCAAGGCAAGTTATTCACGGGATAGGCAGAGAGCATGAAATGCCAAATATCGCTATCCTTGATTACCTGCCATTCTTCATATTTAATTTAATAAATTTTATATCTTTCGTCATCAAAATATGTAAAGAAAAATATGTAGAAGGATATATCTCGGTATAGCAAGGCGTAGTATTGTGCAGAAATGATCGCAAAGATACCGTGTGGTGTCGTGTTGATAGTTTGCTATAGTATAGATTACAGCACAATATATTAATATATATTAATATATATTTATATTATAGCTCCGTCGGTGACGACCTTCTTCAGATTGAACTCACCAAGAAGAAGCGCAGATATAAAAAAAGAGGTTCCGGCGATTATTGTTGTAATAACAAAAAATAAGTTCCCCATTGTGACTTGTGACGGACTGACGGTGTTTTATATTTGACGATTTTTATATATAGATACGTAAAGTATTTATATAGACGTGCCGATTTAAATGTAAATGACATTAAACATTAAATGTTGAAGTTTAATGTCGGATTTAAAGCATTCTCTGTTCGAAAACGATTAAAAACAGCACTATAGTATTTTTACACGATTTATTTTTCACATAAAACAACAGGCAGCAAACGACATTAAGATAAACTATATACAACTTGACAAATGCATAAAACACATAAATATATAAAACTTAACTGCTTCTACACAAAAACAATAATTCACACATAAAATAGACAAAGATGGTGTACACAAATCAACACATAAAGCATACTATTTATACCTTAACAATAATCGATCTTACTACTTTATAGTACACAAGACCACTAAGTTTAATGACTAATACGCTAAAATAGACAAAAACATGTTTAATGACTTACACGCTAAAATAGGTAAGTAGAGTCAGTTTAATGACTAACACGCTAAAGTAATCGCCGTTATATTACGAATATTCATACTCTATCAAAGGGGCAGTCGTGTCGTTAGCTTCAAAGGAACACGTCCGTCTCTCCCACACCCAAATTAGCCACGCTTTTGACTCGTCTATTGTAAAGTACGGATCGAAATTATAAGGGTTCTCTGATGACTGCACATCTTTGGGTGAATTTCATTTGTGTACCGTCGCGTTATAAATTTCATTTGTGCGTCAGCGTCGGGACTCATTTTTATTATTTTACCATTACGCTAGGTTCAATACGTATTAGGCAGAGTCCCTGATGCCAAATATCCTTATAGAGATCCTTCAAGATACATTATTGTATTTACACACGCATGCCAGTGTCGGAGACTTTTGACTCTACCCTTAGTATCTTGTGACTTATTTGGTCAACATAGGCGATCAGATCATGTGACTTATATTAAAATATAATGTATTAATTAAACGTTCATCCCTTTATTGCATCTAATTATGCTGTTTATTTGATAGGTCCTCTAAAACTGTAACAATGATACTTGGTGTCGCTAGAAACTTTGGTTTTGGTATCGTAGCATTTGTACGGGTGGATTTTGATTTCGGTTTCTCTCGAAGCTAGAAGTGGAGCTGAATATTACGGTTGCGCTTCGGACAATCATACTGATATGTTTGAAGTCATCATCATCACCACCATCATCATCAATATCATCATCAATATCATCATCATCATTACCAACATCATCAGCCTATCTCAGTGCAATGCTGGACGAAAGCCTCTCCCAATGAGAGCCGTCGTACCCTGGCCTAGGCTTGCTGCATCCAGCATCAACCTGTAGTCTTTAATTGTCGTACAATACTATTATTATTACTTTATCATATTAGAAATAACACTTAAGCCTTTTTCATACATAGTTTGTTTTATACCCTGTCATAAAGTATACTTCGGCGGTGGCTTAGAGAAGTAAATAAATACAGTGAGCGGATCGTGTTGAAATAATAACAACGGCAAACACGCATGTCTGCCTTGCACTAAGTTATAACTCAATCTTGCCGTAAATTGTCTTGTAACGCGCGGTCGATCAGACGGAATGTTCAAAAATATCGAACCATACCTATTTAAACACATAATATGTATATGTAATGAAAAGGTTGATGGATGCAAGTGCCGAGAGATCAAGACAACTTGATCAGATCATTTAAATTACTGAGTGATGAGACAATGAGATGAAAGCCATTTATGAATGTAGAAGAAGCACATGAGGTCTGTAAGGATGGAGATATTTAACGCTTCATCCTCTCTGCTTACTCCGTACGGGACTTGGCATGATGATATAATACTACATATACATACTTATTTTACAAAAAGTATTCTTACACAATAATAGAGAGTCATACATTGGTGCGTTCCTTAAAACGATATTTTAAATTATGGACCCCACATCAAAGGCACGGCTGCACTTTACCGTTTATATCAGTTCTAATTATTTTTTTTATTACGACGACACATAACCAACTAATTATGGCCATAAAACGTTACACAAATCAATCGGTTACTTTAGATCGATTTAAATTTACTATTTATAAAACATTCTAAAATATTGTCATTAATAAAAGGAATAATTCCAAAGAGAAAAAATCCTATGATATTGTAATTATCAACCAGGCTTATATTTTTTCTTGGTTTCCGAACGAATGCTAATTAGATTAGTATCTAATGAGCGCTAATTATGGTACATTAACCTTTTAAATAGAGTTAGTTATGTCCGAATCGCGCGCTGTCAGATCGCATCACAGATAATATATTTTTATCTTGTTGCAACTTGTATTTTGATTCTATTATCGTTCAAAATAAGAATATTTAATATTTTTACAACATAGCCTTTAGTGGTTTTTAATTCAATTATGATGTATAACGTAGTTTTATGACAACATGCACAAGTGTAATTCAGTTTTACTACGTATACATACTTATGTGTTTATATCAGTGTTTAGAATGTTTTACTCTATTGCTTTTAATCTTTTTTCACGTAAGTGTTTTCACGTAAGTTTTCTGACGCATAAATGTAACAAATAAACACTCATGAATATTATACATAGAGGTATTATAAACAGAGTAGGGAAGACATACGGTTGCCTGTAAGCATCAACGTCTGGCGGTTAGAAAGAGAGTAACGATCGCGATACCTTATATCTATCTCACTTCTGACGAATGCGCAGCAAAAGAACCGCTTGTTTTTTAAAAATAATGAACTCATGCTAGCGCTACCTGTACGTGCGCGAGTAGAAAGGGACATATAGGTAGCCTTATTTGCTTTCTCTTTTTTTTGATATTTTAGGCTGGCTCCCCTGCTCTATATATAACAATTCTATGATATTGTACCCAAATAAGTGTCGAAAAAAACAAGATGGCAAATCGTTGTTCGGAAATTATTTATTCACCTCATTTATTCGTCGTTTATTTCACAAAGCATTGTGAGTCTTGTTCTTAGGACAGATCATATCTATATATAATATATTTATGAGGTATGGCCAGTTAATACATAGGCTTCAATAACCTGTCAAGCATTAAAATGAATTTCTTAGCTCTATCGTTATATCACGGACAGCGGTCTCAATTAATGCAGCCTCTATATATCTCCCTCTTAATCACTTTAGACATGGGTTTAGTTGGCCAATATAGCAGTATTTGTGATCATTTACTTTTTGCTAGCATTTTCATATAGAATACAACAACGTGTTTTGACATTGGAGTCGATATTATTGACTGTCCAAAACTTTAAGAACAAAGCACTAAAATGGATTATTTTCATACATAAAATTTATTTTTGAACAAAGACAATAAAAAAAATTTCAAACAAAAACAATCAATAAAAAAGCTTATTTGTTCGAATAATTGGCTCTAAATTGGTTTTCTTCTAAATTGGTTCTGCTTATATTCTAAGATCCTATAAAACTATGTTAAAAGTAATATCACGCCTGTATTCACACCAGATGGGTAGTCCGAGGTATGTAGTACTCTCCCGTCGTTCACCAATTACATTTACGTTCCGCTATGGAATGGGGGGGAAATACAAAACGCTGTTATTGAAAAAAATAACCTCCATAAAATCCTTTATAAAATAGAATTTTAATAACATAACACGAGAATAAAATGAATAGGAAAAGTCCCGTGTATTGGATTAATTAAGTACATAAAGTGATATATAAGTCTGTTTCCGTCCATTACCAATTAAGTACCGTGCAGCCTCACAGAGCGTGCGTTTATCAGATTGTCTATGGATTTGCATAGATAAATCTCTATGCGGTTTTGATGGGAATGGCTTTTAATTCTGACACAAATTAATGGTTTCTACCTATGATTAATTATATGATTAATTGTAATTTTAAATGAAAATTGCTCGACTGATAAGATTCTATTTTGATAGCATAATACATAATATGTATATAATATTTATTCCTACATATATATATACTTGTGTGTATGAGACTATGGCGTTAACCCTCTCATATTGAGAGGAGACCCGTGTCCAACAGTAGAATAATTAAAAGGGTTGAAAAATAATGTGCATGAGAAATAAGAAAATAGAGTGTGTATTTAATTTCTGTATTATTGAAATTAATTTTAGATTACATATAACAGATATGTGCAATTTTTATTGTTGTTCTCTATTAATTACCTAGCAAAATAAATGAGTAACTTAGACTAATACATATTTAAAGAAGTCGGTTTGCCGCGTAAAGAGATCCACGTTTAAAGTCTGGGCAGAAATATGGATCCATAGCATTTAGGATACAACTGTTTTATTAAATAGCTATTTTTGTCAAAAAGTAAAATATTGACGTACAAAAAAAAATCATTAGCCTAAACCAAAAAAAAGTCTGTACTTACATTCTATAATAAACCTCAAAAATGTAACTCAAACAGACATAAACTTATTGCCTTCATCAGAAATACTACTTAAGTAGGAAAGAGGAATGACTTTTCAATGATATTACAATACTTTCATGTTACCTACGATTCAGCCTGACCAAAATTAAGACCGGAAGTTGCTTTGCAAATATGGCGTTACTGCCTCAGTCGAAATATGCAGTATTACTTTAAAATCATTTGCTAGTCCAATATTTATTGTACGAGTAGTACTTAGCGTTATTATATTTAGCACTAAAAGAGCTGAAGCCCGAATATTGTCCTATACTTATTATTTTAGCTGAATACTACCTACAGGCGCAAGAATTATAAACTAACTTGATATATTTATTTTTCATCGATATGCAATTTTCTCATACAGGATATTATATAAATGAACGTTAAAATGTGAAAGTGTGTATTAGCACTATGATGTGACGTTTCGGCCATTTCGTGAGTGTACATAGACAAGATGGCGTCGAACACAGTTTTCCGGTTTCTGATTCTGTTGGCGGCGCTGGTGTGGATACTCGCTGCTGACGGCAACTCCACGAGGAAAAGAAGGGAGCCTTGGACTAATGGAAGCTGGTTGTAAGTAATTGAATATTATATGTATTAGATATAGACTAGATGTAGGTTTAATACATATACATTTTAATGTTACGCTTTTGGGGATAGCCCGAATAGTTTCGAACCTATACGGGGTCCTTTTTCATTAGCTCCCACTAAATGCAGGGAGGTCGCGGCGAAAACACAAATACTTTTTAAAAAGTGGTCTAAGGATACATTAGATTGATACTAGGTTTGTGTTACTAGAAAGAGATAACCTTATCACATATGTATATTGTTATGTAATGAATTTAATAACATTTACAATAACCCACATATTATGACAAATGAAATTATAATACCAGTAACAGAAATGAGATAATAAAAATATAAAGGTTTCGGACATATGTAGTATGTATAATCTACAGATCTGTTCGTTCCATTTTCAGGCGATATTTAACATAGCTTGTCAACATTTCGTCTTAAGTCCAAGCGTTATTTGGAAGCACAACCACTGCTGTATCTACCACTATCACTAAGTTTGAGCACCAGGGCAGTAAGGGATAGGCAGATACGTAACAAGTAAAAAGTACTCCATACTTACGCTCTATTTGAAATTACATTCTATGATCTGAAATAGTAATTTAACAAGTATATGGCTGCTACTTAGTACCTAGATTTAATTAAATGAATGAAAAATATTTCTAGATGGATGATAAGTTAGTTTTATTACAAGTCTATACTCGGACTTCGATGATGCAGACACAGGTGGGGAAATATTGAGGCTCTCGGGAATCAATTCGCTTATTGAACGGAGTTTGTTATTCTATTTGCGGACGCCATATTGCTTTTTATTATTACATCCACCGACTGGATATGGAATATGGAATCTTAATTCCAAATGCTCAATAATTTCTGTTTATAGAATTATCATTTATTGGCATCGGCAAGTTATGAAGGTCAGGTTTTAATTTAAGTATTTATGTAGGTGTTTTTGTTGTATTAATTATCTGTCTTACTAATTAGGTAGGTACTTAAATACTTTTTTAATTGTACATTAAATAATTAATGTTTTACATATTGAATAAATGGATTAAAACAATATTGTACACTTATATCTATAACGTTAATGTATATTTAACCAACTAATAAATTAACGACTGAATGAATATGAAAGAATGAACGATTGTCTGGACTAACGAATGAAAGAGTAACTGTTTTATAGAATATCGTGAAGACCATAATAGAATACAGATTATCTGAAAGAAAATATTTTTTATATAATTATAAACAGTCCGTATGTCTCCTTGGACGATAACTGACCATAAATTGTGGTCATGTGGTAGACACCCTGACTTTGCTTTGTGAAGCAAGTGACAGACAGAAACGCAGCAGTCACCATGCACATCTGCAACTAACCTTGAACGGTAGGTACTTGAATAGGATACTAGGGTCAATTAGATCAGTTAGTGTTCGTGGTCAGTATTACTTTAGTGCTCATTTTTAACAGGATTCCGGTATGTTCGTATTAATATGTTATCGGTTTTGTATTTGGCCACAGATACGTCTTACGATTATATGTTTCATGTTCTCTAGCAGCAAACTGGTCACATGATGGTAATTGGTCACACACACACGCACGCACATAACTAAAGTTCTATCAAATTAATTCACACAGGCGGTACCACCCTTAACGAATTGTAACACCCCCTTCAACTGCCCCACAACAGTGGTTGTTTGG
>DWDT01003572.1:0-12139 GCA_018245595.1 Microceris scylla | reverse complement strand
GTAACATGACGAACAATAAAATTGCGCTAACTGGGCACTTAATGCAGTACTACGTAAGCTATAAGCATTATTATAGCAAATGGAAATTATCAAAATGCATACCATTCAGTGTTTAATACTTTTGTAATAGTTTGCGTAAGGTTTCCTTCCGCGTAAGACGTCCTTAAAGAGAAATTTAATGAATGTGTGTAATATTATTTTGATATTTCAATTAGCTGGTGTAGAAATGTTATTGATTCCAGTAAAACGGGAATACCTCGTTGGTCGTGTTGATTGAAAGTGCGACTGCCGATCGGGACGTCCGGGTTCGATTCCCGAGTTGAACACTACAAAATTTTCTAATTTAGTTTTTCTAGTAGTGGTTCGGAGTTTGGGTATGTGCCCGATGCATGGCAATAGACTCACCACCTATTCCATAGTGGGACGCAAACGTAACTGGTGAAACGTGGGAGTGTTCCGCATTCCTCTGCCTATCTCTTCGGGGATTACAGGTGTGACGTTACGTTTTTTTACAGAGGTTTTCAAAATGCATACCATTCAGTGTTTAATGTTTTTGTTATAGTTTGCGTAAGGTTTCCTTCCGCGTAAGACGTCCTTAAATACAAAATCTATCAATGTAAATAGTACTTTGATATTCCGATTAGCTAGTGTAGAAATTGTTATTGATTCGAGTAAAAGTGGAATAAAATAGTAATAAATTGTACAGATGTGTCGTATGCTTCCAGACTGGAGGTTAGAAACCATTTCATTTTTATATCTTTTGTATGTATATGTAGATAGGTATGTATATTATGTATTTCCGTATGTATACAAATATGTAGTTTGCGATGTTACTCAATACTTCTAATATAGCCTTAAAAAGATGTAAACGTACCTGACTACATAATTACTAATTTGTATATTAAGTCATTAAAATAAATATTTATCGTCGTAATGATTGAAATGGCTATTAAAGCAATGATATGTATTGTCGTGTTAATGTCGTTATTGCAATAGTTCTGTAATTTAAAATATACACTCTTGCACATTACTAAGATTTTTTTTCCACTATTTCTGTAATTTCTTTATGGAACTGCTGGAAATGTTTTTCTTGAAAGTTTTGTGAAAGGTAGCAAGTTTGCCTCAGTGGTCTGGTGGCTGCAAACGCGATTGCTGATCGAGAAGTCCTAGGTTAAAGTGAGAAAAAATATCCCAGTAGTTCCTACACCTTGCACGGTGTACCTACCTACCTATTCGTTTAAGTCACAGAACTAGTGTGAAGAAACTGTTAAAGTAGTTCTATCAACAGAACTGCTGGGAATAAGCTTTCTCTATCGATAACATTTTGAATTAAACCTTAAACTTTCTTATAAGTAATGTAACCGTTTTAGCACAGCACTGACTATTTGTCGGCACATCACATAGAACGCCGCCGCTTTGTACAGATATGTACATAGTATACGTGTATGCACGTGTTTACTGATATTCAGAGGCTAATATTCTCAAATGTATAGGCACTAGTGGTATCTTATCACACGGTTGCCGAGCGCACAGGCTTATCACTGTTTGCGCTGACGCACTCGCCATTAAGCCGACCACTTCAACTTGATCCCTCTGTCGGGCGTCGGTTCGATTATATTATACCTACTGATATTCAAAATTATATTCACTGGTATTGACGATTTTATGTTATATTAGACGTTGTTAATAAGCTTGTGCGATGATTCGGTTTTAATGTCTTAATAGCTGTTAAGCTTCGTCAAAGATTTTCGGAATGTTTAATAAATGTAGGTAAGTATATTTGATCGCTGATTATCAAATGCGCACAGGGACCGCTTCGAGATTTGTTGCCAATTTTCGGAGAGAAATTAGTTCCTTTCTGAAATACATACTTAACACAGCCTTGTCCGGATCCAATGTTCCAGAGGTTGTAATTAATTTGAATTGAAGAAAGAGATTTGTTAACGACTTCTTTCCTTAACCTAAGAGCGCCAGCACGGTACAGTATATAATAAAATATTTATTTTCCCTTACACTGTTGCTGACTAGCAATTGAAATTGAAATTTCCAACACTATTAAATCTAGTACTGAGATACTTTTCTTCTGTGCATTATTATGGCGTGGTTTCATTTACATCAATTAAGTCTTCGGGATTGCTGCACACATAAATTTATTTGAGCATATGCTTTTTGCAGTGCTATGGCAATAAATAGAAATGTTCTCTATGGCGTGTGAAGTCTGCCAACTTGCATTTGGAAGCGTGTGGCAGACAGTGGCCTTAATCCTCTCATTTTGAGAGGAGTCGAGAGGAGAGAGTAGGTGGAACAATAAAAGGTTTGATAAGGATGAAAGGTGTTGGCATTGTAAGTGTGAAAAGTGAGCTCTCATCTGAAGCTGCGTTGCTCATTTGCGTCCTTGACTCTGTAGTGATTCTTGGAACAGACTTCGCCGCTGATGAGGAGTTTGTCCATGTCTGCGTGTATTTAAGGTTTAAAAAAGTAAACATTCCAGGCACAATATGTCGTTGACAAAAACAACGGTTAATTAAAGATAATACCATATATTTCCTAATTACAACTAACTCGTGAGCAAGTTACTGTGTGTTGCTTTCAAAATAAACTGTTTAGCTCTGGCAAGGAATTTGATTAGCAAGTACTTACGATAAGGATCTCAAACTTTAACGAGAATTTCACAAATAGAATTGCCAAGGTCATTTCTATTAGAGAACACACTGTTGTATGTCTCAATGCTATTTAGAAATAGGCGCTGCTCAGCTTTGTCCGACTCTATATCATATCAGTAGAATTAAAATAGATTGTAAAATCTAGGTGTAATCTCAGCATATTAAATGTTTGATTAATAGTCATAAACCTGTGTCCCCCATTTTGTTATTAAATTATAATCGCTGAGAAAAATAACAAAAGCAATAAAAGTCTGTACAGAGAACTCTACATAATTTAATTCAGACGTGCTGTGAAAGTATCGAATGAGAGCAAAATGAAATATGGGTGAAATAAAAAAAACTAAGAAAGGAACTAATGTATAGCTAAGTTCTTAGTTTTCTTAGTTAGGATGGACCTTAGTATAGTTTTCTTAGTTAGGATGGACCTCCGCAAAATAACGCCTGACTCTATTAGAAATAAAAAAAAATATTCCGGGGCTCCAATTATACTGGTAGTTGCTCAGTAGCAAAATGTTTGTAGAAGTGAGCGAGGTATATTTCCATTTAGTCACGCCGGTGGCCACGGGTACATGTTTTGAAACGCGGAATGCACGCAGATTTAATAACACCGATCGTGTGGCCACAAACAATGGAGCGGTTTATAAATATACCGCGGTCGAACTGAAGGCGAGCGGAGTTACGTGAGCTACGCTGAGGAGCAACAGGCAATTGATTATGAGCGACCTTTCGGCTGTTGCAGACGCCGCTGGCCATGCACGGGCCGTGTAGGTACGCGCTTACAAGTAAATAGGCTAAGGGGTGCACAGGTTGCCTAAGTAAAATTAAATATTCGTTAACTGTGCAAACCAAACCACACTATTTGTTTCGCACAGTTTTAGTACACAATAGTAGCTTGTTCCACAGGGATTTTAAATAAGAAACAAAAATCGTCTGAAATATATCAAATCCCTAGCGATAACACTGATAATTGTATAGATACCTACTCAATATTTAAAATTTTGCGTGTCTATTTTCTTATAGGTTTAAACGGAATACATGAATAAAGCTTCATTTAGGCTTTCATAAATTGGTCAATTATTATTATTGAAAGAGCCCAATACACAACATTCGGCTTATTTCCTCATGAATTAGTATACACATACAGTAAATAAACATTATTGATGTCAATGTTTTAAATTAAAGTAGTATGAACGATATAATTAACGCCAAAAAACTCTATTCCTGGATATATAGAATTAATTAAATTTATTATATTACTCAGAAATTTGACACTCGCTGTCCTCAACCTACACCACCATGGGCCTGTCAAGAAGATATACCTAACAACAACAAAACATAATGTAAGTATTATGTAAACCAATTACAAAATCGATCATAAAATCTTTTAAGCCCCACGTTAAACCAAAACATTCATACGACAAAGAAGGCAATAATAAAAGAAGTTCGGTAATGATTCGTTTCAAACGCAGATAAGTAAGATGACTGTAGGATACGCGACTCGCTCGTTAGATGTTATCAGCGCCATTGTCGGCCGCCTCGTCGCCGGCAGCCCGCGACATGCACTTGTCAGGCGAATTGTACCGTTGCGTAATACTGTTTGTTACGCTCATTCTAATTTATTTTTAGTCGTGGCTTTGTGTCGTCTTCTTAAGGTCGTTACAAAAAAAAAAACGTAACTTCACGCATGTAATCCCCGAAGAGTTACGCAGAGGAATGCAGAACACTCCCACGTTTCACCGGTTATGTTTAAGTTCCACTATGGAATAGGTGGTGAGCCTATTGCCATGCAACGGGCACATATCCAGACTCCGAACCACTACAAAAAAATCTAAATTAGAAAATTTTGTAGTGTTCGACCCGGAAATCGAACCCGAGACCTCCTGATCGGCAGTCGCACATGCAACCAACACGACCAACGAGGCAGTCTATTATCTATAAAAATATTTAATACTATTATCATAATAATAGACTTCTTCGTTGGTCCAGTGGTTGCAAGCGCGAATGCCGATCGCGAGGACTTGAGTTCAAATCCCGGGTCGGATCATCATCATCATTATCAGCCTATTCCCGTCCACTGCTGGACCTAGGCCTCTCCAATGGCACGCCACTGAGCTCGATCTTCAGCTCTTCGCATGGAGCTACTGCCAGCCACTTTGCGTATATCGTCACTCCACCTAGCTGGAGGGCGTCCTACACTACGTTTATCAAGTCGCGGTCTCCACTCCAGATCACGTCTGCGGGTCGGTTACTATTGGGTTTTACTAATTTAGAATTTCTGGTAGTGATTCGGAGTCTGCATTTGTGCCCGGTGCATGGTAATTGGCTCACCACTTATTCCGTGGGACTTAACGTAACTGGTGAAACGTGGGAGTGTACTACACTCTGCCTAGTCTTCGGGGATTACACGCGTGATGTTACGTGTCATAATAATGTTAATCATATATATACAAAGTTAAAACATTAAATATTATTACAAAAAATGCTTAACCTATATATTTTGAGTTTAAAAATTAACTTTTAAATTCAATTTAATGTAAGATAATGATAACTTTTATTATATTTCTACATATTTAATATTTTGTTAAATCTTTTCATTACTACGCCGTTGTCATTAATTTTGTTGAAAGGTTGTGTGCTCGGGGAATGTGATATTTTGCCGGCACAAAAAGCTGTCCAATACAATGTCCCACGTAGCAACCCTTATATTGCAACCCTCACGCACTGCAGAAATCCCTTAAATCCGCTGTACGTCCGCGACGTGGAAAATGTAGTTAATTAGTACCTACTTGAATTATGCGGAGTATAATTTTCAATTTAATTAATATACAATTTTGTGTATTCTTTTACTCATTACCGTCATAGTCACCATCATTACAGTACACACGTAAATACTTCGCCAACGCTCCAATCCACTCAACTTACACCTCCTCGACTTGGACCAATGAATTAAGAAACGCAGATTGGCTTAATAAAAATAAATTATAACGTAACTAAATACAAGTAAATACACGACAACACGAACATTATGTTTATCAAAATGTACCCACACCATATGTAATCTTTAATCTTATGCCATTCGCCTGGCGCCGTGATGCGATGACCACGAGAAATGTATTGGTTATGACATTGAAGCAGTACATAAACTCATAAAGCGACCAACGGGAACTTCCGTTGAATAACTATAAATACATCCGGAACTAGTCGGACTATCCAGAAATATGTTTACTTAAAGTTTGTCCTGGGTGGCCCACGAACTTTGGGCTCAGTAGGTATTCAGGCTCAGTAGCTATTGCAGCAGCGGTCTAGTCAAATCAACGGAGCAAAAAATTAAAACTGTTCGTTTGATATTGGTGAATACGAGTACCTACATCAATGAGTTGACTGCTGCAACACACCGACAGAATTTTTTTGTTATTATTATTTTCTATGTTATAGTATAATCTAGTTTTAAACATCTATTGTCTTAAAAGTAAACATGTATAAACTATAGAGCATTTATAAATATTATAATTATAATCGACTCGTACATTATACTATTAAATAAAATAATTTAAAATAATATAAAATTACATTTCACAAAACTTTATCAACAGTAGTTTGTACGGAGTTTGTCTTGTAGTTATTTTCCCCGTCTGCCACACCCTTGAAAATAAGGGTGATACACCTGAGCGTACGATCGATAAGGGTGGTTTAAACCGATGAAATGGTTCAGTGCAGTGTGTTCATTAAAAGTGTATCAATCAGTAACGATATAAAAATGTTTCAAGTTGGAGTTTTAAGTATTGAGCCTCTCACTCTGGGGGGTGCTGGGCTTAAATCCATGGCGCGCACCTCTTTACAAAGTGCTAAGTTTATATATCACTTGCTAACAGTGAAGGAAAACATTGTGAGGAAACCTGCACACTTTTGGGATTATACGAAAAAAATCTAAGGAGTGTGAAGTCTGCCAATCCACACTTGGCCAGCGTGGCAGATTAAGGGCTTAACCCTCTCATTATGAGATCCATATTCCAACAATGGACAAAAAAGGGTCGAATTTTTAAAAAAATTTATTTAATGTATTTTTATAAAGTGTACTCGGTGTTCCCTGCCTACTTTGTAAGGGACCTGGTGAGAAGATATACATACATATATTAAAATAGATTTTGGTGAACGCAATTATTTCGGAATAAGTCAGATTCGCTTCGAATTGGTGTTAAGTACGAATCTATTCTGATCAAATAATACGGTAATTGGCGGCAATGAATTCGCATTTCGCGCGCCGCGCTAATAGCGTGCCTAATGTAATCGCTCGGCCGACAGATGCCGGCTAGGGCTGCCACTTGCGTGAAATATTATTTTAATAACGTTTCATTTAGTAATAATAAATTATCAAAATCTTTAAAACATTTGCAGGCGGTATTATTAGGAACCATGATATGATTAGTTATCATGCTTCTGAGTGTAAATTATTATAAATAAACAACTAACAATAATTGTTGAGTGATCATCGGTGATTTGTTATGAATTTTGAAATTACTCACGGATTGAGCAATTAATTCGAAAGAGTTCTCTTGTCACAGTATAGTCTAGGGATGCTCAGTTGCAAAGGTCTTTAGCTTCGGTGAGATGTAATCCTTATTCCGGTTATTTTTTGTGTATATAAGTTAGGTATGTCATTTTAACATTTTTTCAATTTCATCAATTTTTTAACATAACCTTTTTTAAATGAAACATGTTCGGAATGTTAAATTTATTGTAGAGTGACAACAATTTAAGCATACTGAATAGAAAATGTCTTTATCTGAAAATGTCATATCTTATATTTATTAATTAAGACCTATACTTAATAAAAAACTTGGCGTGACGAGAGGATACGAAGATAGTAATAAATATAAAGGAAGTTGACTTAGTAAAATTACAATTGCAATGTTTTATCGAACTTGCTATAATTACTATATATTTTCTTCTTTCATTGACCAAGTTATTTTTATAGTAACGTGAGCTAAGCCCTGGACATATTACATAACGCACCATCCATTTATAGCTCTTATTGCTTGTGTAATAATGGCGAAATTCCTCTGAAACAGCACCCAAGATTGATTGCGCGTGTATCAGTAATGGTGCATGAAATTGCCGCGTCGATATCGAATATTGAACGTTATTTTATTTTCATATCCCACAGATTTTATGACTTTAATGAATGACCTAATAGTTAGGATTTGTCATTACCCACGTCTGTTAGGGTGGAAGCTGACTTACATTACGAATCTTACATTTGGAACTGGCAATAGACTGTGCATGAATGAAATTATAAGAAATAGAACAGAGTATAGTGTCAATTAAATCATCTTTAAGTTACTGCGCCAGAGGGGTCAGTAGGTATATTTCTTTCCACTCTTGTCAATTTGTGATATTCAGCAATGTAATGCTCATTATTTGATTTCTAAAGAAGCACAGTTTTGGATTTGTATATAAACTGAGGTAACATTAGTTGTTAATGAACATATGTATTCTTTGACTGATGTCATGTATTTAACAGATTTGCCAAGATGTACATAATTCTATTGTTTATTCAATACTTTAATTTTATTCCTTCATTTGAAGGCATACTGAAGAATAAAAAAACGGTTAATGCAAACTAAGAATGTATTTATTTAAAAATTTCAGAAATCTGACCGAATGGGAATCGAACTTCGGAGTTTTTTGGGGCTGATCGCTTGGCATTCATGCCATTAAACGCATCAAATATAACTAAGCTCTCAATCCACATATTTATTGAAATATAACACCGAGGTATAAAGCATATTAACCACATTAACAGCCATGACTTGAATCTATTTTCAATACTGCTTAAGACATATGAGACTATGTAGATTCACACACTCACCATAATAAATAATACGAATTAAAAATAGCTTCTCGCTAAAGGATTATTATCGTTTAATGGTCAGAATAAATATCGACACCTACCGACAGACGAGTTAAGTAATTACACTATAGTCACAACTGTACGTATTAAAATATGAGTATTAATTTGTAGCCATGATAAATGACTATGATTATGTTGTTAAAATAACAAATGGGTGGAGACGATAACTACCTACATATTTAGTCGTTTACTAAATGGAAATAATTTGTATAATTACATTTTAATGTATTATAATTGAGATCGAAGTCACTGCCTCGTTGCGCGTTGGTCGTGTTGGTTGCAAGTGCGACTGCCGATCGGGAGGTCCCGGGTTCGATTCCCGGGTCGACCACTACAAATTTTTTTAATTTAGATTTTATAGTTGTGGTTCAGAGTCTGGATATGTGCCCGATGCATAGCAATAGACTCACCACCTATTTCATAGTGGGACGTAAACGTAACTGGTGAAACGTGGGAGTGTTTGCATTCCTCTGCCTACCTCTTTGGGGATTACAGGCGTGAAGTTACGTTTTTTTTATAATCGAGATCGAACTCAACACTTTTTTCATTATATTATAGGTTAGTACTGGGCTTATCTGCATAGTATGGAGTTGGCTGAAGCCAATTTACCCTTTCTTTGAAGAGTCCAAGCTTACATGAAGGTATAAGAAACGTGGAACCAAATCATTTCGTTCTGGCAATTGTGCTATCTAACACAAAAGGACATCTTGCCGTGCATCTGGATGCATTCGTATCATTGCAAGTGTACCACCCAATATTAATGACACAATTCCTCCATTAGATGTCTGATAAAGTTCTGTTTTTGTTTATAATTGCTTAGATACCTAAGTATATATATACATAAGTAATGTAATTATGTATATGTATATGTCGTATAAGATTGACTGTGAACATAAATTCATACAAAATCCTAACATAACAACACGCCCGTATTTTTCCTAAAGGGTAGGCCGGGATAAATTTTCCCAACGTTCACTAGTTATGTCAAATATGATAATAATACATATTGGAACCATATTACATATAATTATTAGATGTGTAAAATAATAACAAACGTAATTTATTGTACTGAACCATTTATAGTTATTGATTGATGCTGACGTTCGCGGATAGTGAAGCCAATTAAACGGACTTGTAAAACCCTTAAAAAGCCCGGTATCAAGAATAAACATGTTCAAATCGGCGTGCAAAAAGCACTTTACCTGTCCCTAACTGGCTCTGAATCAGATTACCTCCGTCCAAACTTCTCAGCTGGGGTGAGCACCCCTCTACAACTAGTTTAGATGCCGCTTCGTTGCGATGTATTTTATAGGTTTCGCTATCAGTAGTACCAGTTATTATTACATCATTCATAAGTTACTGGAATAATTAAAAAAAAAGGTTCCATATCTTTTTATTCCATATTTTAAATATAATGTATATAAAAAGGTAGTTTTTATTCCAAAGCGTTATTTATATTCTAGTTTTTTGTATAATTTCGTATTTCTCGTAATAAAATATATTTTTGTTACATTAATTATTTGGTATTATATCACCATTTTTAGCATTACAGTCATGATAAAAAAAATATAATATTCAAAAAGTCGTCAACCCAACGGTATACGACGCGTAAAATATTAATCATTTAAAAAATTACGGGAAATTAACCTTGCGTAACTTTTTATAATATATAAATGCCTGTAATTTTTTCAAACTTTCAACAAATACTTGCGCGTATTCGTCGATTATTCTTTAACATATTACTGTCATTAATTATTTTATTGATAACATGTTGAATAAACTCAAAAACTTATAATGTTCTCTACGTATAGATAAGTTAAAAATATTAAGTATTTTTGACAGGTAATAATTACTAAAATATATAGTCACTTATTTCATTTAAGTCCTACTAGGACTTACATTTTTTAACGATATTTGGAAGGCTTTCATATTTTTCAAATTCGTCGTAATGAAACTGCACTTACAACCCCGCGTTTCCTCCCCTACAAAGTGCTGCATCCCTTCGTTACCCGCCCCGACACTGGCCGACATGTGCGCCGCTGCCTTCAATAAATTATTATTTACATACGCTATTCCATTACTGGAACGTGTGTCCTAATTATTGTTTACGCAACTTCCGAAAAACGCATTACCTAGTGGGCAAGTAGTTGGTGGTTTAATGTAACAGAAAAGTTTAATTTACACTGAAATAGCATGAGTAACTGATTTCCACATTTCGTGCGTTATTTAAGGACAATATATGGATGTATGTTTGGAGGATTTTCTAAATTATTATTGTAATATTAAATTTAAACTACAGATACGATTATATCTATGTATTTTTCGTTCCGTTTGATTTTGCTTACTAATTAATTGTTATGAAGCAAGATAAAGAACTTTAATCACCTTCTGCAAATACAAGACACTTTATATTTATATTAGGGACGTTCGAGACATCATTTTTGTAATAAAGATTTATAATTAGCTGTTACATTTAAAATATATTAAAAGCCTCATTTCTTGCTAAATAAAAAACCGAGAACAAAAGTCTTCAAGAACTTCTAAAGGTAATTAAAGCTGGCTCTGAGCTACAGATAAAGAATATCAATTGAGAGGGATGGTAATTGGGTGCTTAGCGCGGGATTGGCAATTACGGAACGGGATGCCGGGACGCGCCTTTATCGCGGCTGTTAATTTAGTATTCCGGGATTGGCGTAGCCTATTAGTATTTACTTACTGATTATAAAAATCTATAATCTTCCACGCAATATGTATTATTTATTCAAGTTTATTGAAAACTTACTAATTCTTTAACAAAGAAATGGGAAAAGTTAAAAACTACTTATAAATCTATTTAACCGAAAATACTGGGACTGTCACGGGATATTCAAGTATACAGAAGTATATAAATTTTTAGAAATATTACCGCAAATAATGTGACTTTTTTCTGGGCCAGGTGTTAAAGATGTTTAAAACATTCAAGAATTATTTTGTGCTTATAAAATGCTGTTTTCGACATTTTTAACGTAACTTTACGCCTCTAATATCCGAAGAGGTAGGCAGAGGAATGCAGAACACTCCTACGTTTCACCGGTTACGTTTACGTCCCCACTATGGAATAGGTGGTGAGCCTATTTCCATGCATCGGGCACATATCTAAATTAGAAAATTTTTATAGTGTTCGATCCGGGAATCGAACCCGGGACTTCCCGATCGGCAGTCGCACTTGCAACCAACACAACCAACGAGGCAGTCTACACTTTTAACACTTCTAGACATTTTTAACACTTTTTTATTTCATCATCATCATCACCGCCGTCACCCTTTTCCTCATTCCAGTGATGAACACAGATCACTTGTTATTCTGTCCGTGCTTTTATTATATCGACATTAAATATAGACCGTGGTATTGGCATTTTCGAGTCCCCACGGACCCTTCAGTTTAATTAAGGTCAGGTCATTCAATCAACGGCGCCGTTATCGGCAGCAAGTTAAAAAGATGACCGTAGTAATTGAAATATTAAGCCTTTAGAATTAATTATATAAAATATACAATTTAAGACTCATGAGGTAATTTGCTAATAAT
>DWDT01003571.1:0-12139 GCA_018245595.1 Microceris scylla | reverse complement strand
GGCAGACTATGGCCTTAACCCTCTTAATATGAGAGGAGACCCGTATTCCAACAGTGGAATTGTAATGGGTTGAAAAAGAAAAAAACTATGGCGCTAATGAAAGATAATGTGAAGTTACTTCTGTGCAAAGTTAATTTTTTTGATCCATGTCTACTATTAGTTTCAGAAACAAACACAAACAGTCGAAAGAATAATCGCGATAGTGAAATTATATACCAGTGATAAAAGGCATATCTTTGAATTACCTATATTAAAACATCGTCGGCATGTAGGTATAGCGCGGGCTTGTTTACAATATTCATACCACCTTGTCTTATGTGTATGCCCTGACATGATAACGGTAGAAAATAGTCATAAGATATTTTGATTATATTTTATTATTAAAACAAGATTATTTCAGACCATATATTTTCATTTAAGGTAGCACTGTGACTAGTTTCGCACATTAAACAAAACGTTCCGAAAATAATGCAGTATTTTAAAATACATTGCTTCGTCGATCGAGTGGTTGCAAACGCGATTGCCGATCGAGAGGTCCTGGGGTCAAATCCCGGATCGGTTATTATTGGATTTTTCTAATAGTGACTCAGGGTCTGGATCTGTGCCCGGTGTATAGCAATAGGCTCACCACCTATTTTATGAGACGTAAACGTAACTGGTGAAACGTGGGAGTGTACTGCACTCCTCTGCCTACCCTTTCGGAGATTACAAGCGTGATGTTACATTACGTATTTTAATTATAAATACAAATAACAGTGCCATCATCACCAGACTGTTCCCGTCCACTGCTGAACATACGCCTCTCCAGTAGCACACCACAGAGCTTGATATTTACCTCTTCGCATTCAATCCCTAGTACCCACTTTACGTTTTTCATTGCTACATCTAGCTGAAGGGCGTCCTAAGCTACGTTTGTATATAATAGCTTATGTAATTTGTATAAATTAAAACACAAGTAACAACATCTGCTGCACACAGCGAGTATATTATATGACTCATCGTTTTACATCGAAATTATTTATTTTGCTCGTTACCGCGGTCCTTCGACAGATCTATTACATTTTCTTCTCGCGACTAATTCTGTATAGCTATAAAATTAGTTACGGCTATAAATATAGAAGTTACTAAATAGATATATAAATAATTAATTTTCTATATCTCCATATTTACGTGGCCGTGGATCAAATTCGTACATAGTATTCGATTGCTAATTGAAATAAACTTGTAAAACGAATTTATATCAAGTAGTAAGTAGTACCTACCTACGCGATAAGTAGTTCTGATTTGGAGTTCTTGCTAAGAGGATTGATTACCACTGTTGCCTGCCACGTCTTCCTCAATCAATATTAATATTCATAATTGGAAAAAATAATATACTAACAAGAATTTGTGCAATTAAAATAACTGTTTGAAGTAAATTTCGTCAGGTACCTACGACTTGAGGGTAACAGATCGATTTCGGGCGGAAGTAACGAACAAGCGTTGTCATGCGTAATTACTTATAATCATTTTCTGCAATTTCCGCATTTACATTGTTATTTGCAAGGTCTCTTACGAGTATAATTTAAAATAAAAATTATCAATTCTTCATAGTAGCTACTGGTGATTCCCAATATTTCTTTACTCGCAATTATTATTTTTCACGTCTTAATTTTCAATTTTCCAGACCTTGACAGCAACGGCAGCGATAGTATTGACCTTCACGTCTGGTCTCACGTCGGGCTACTCGGCCATCCTGCTGCCGCAGCTGGAAGGCAGCAACATCCTCACAGATGAAAGCACTGCGTCTTGGATAGGTTGGTATTACTGAATTTATACTAAATTGAAAAAGCGGTAATGCTCTAGTGGCTTAGAAATCAGCCCTTTACACCTTGGGATGGGGATCTTGGGTTTAAATTCCAGCGCGCACATCTTTACAAAAAAACATACGTTTTAAGATTAAGTATCAGTTTCTATAAAGGTGAAGAGAAGCATCCTGACAAAACCTGCATAGATTTTAAATTTCTCTGTAATGTTCTCTGAGGCATGTGAAGTCCGCAAACCCACCGTTGGCCAGTGCGACAAACTATGGCCTTAACCCTTCTAATGCTGAGAAGAGCCCTTTGTCCAACAGTAAAAAGGTATATATGTTAATGATAATGATTGAATGTTCTAGAAGGGTCTCGTATATGATCCAAACTAGTCGGAACATTCTGAGACACCTACCTGAGCTACGCCGTAATATATTATTAAATTTTTCTCAAGTAAAATGGAATTGTTAGGTTTTAAATGTTCGTGTTATCATTATTTATATTATTTAGTATGTTTATGTACATAATTGTCTTTGTGTGGGTGTCCATAGCAACATCCAATAAAATTACGTGTTTATGTAAACGTTCTTCAGTTTGACTTATCTATGTATTAATTATAATAATTACTTTCTTGTGATTAAATAAATAATCAACAATACTCATATATCCACGTCCAATACTAAGCAATTGATTACATTGAGCGATTAATATATTTATTTATTTTGGAGAGGTGTCACTTTCTGAGTCATCTTGTATTAAATTGAGGTTTTAGTATTGGATACACCAATGTATTCGTTTCTAACATATACGCCATAAGTTTTTATGAATGTGATATAGCATAGTTAATGGTAACCTCATAACTGTAAAATGTATCAGCTGTTTATTCATTTCGACACTGACCGCCGAAAAAGGAGGATCTCTACTCGAGCAGCTTCTGCATCGGTAGTATCCATATTTTCGGCTTAAACTTCTAAGGAAATGATTACAGTCGATAATTTAAAAAAATCTGATTAAATCAAATCACGAAAAAGACGTTTTCCCGATAAAAGATCGAAACACATTTAACTGATATTTTCCGTAGAAATAGTATCTAATGCTTAAAAAATTTTCAAGAAACCACATAACAATTTTGAAGGTCTAAAACGACGTCAAATGTATGCTCGGGTTCTGGTTCATAATCAAAAAACAATAAGTAGGTAATCATTATGTATCATCATAATAATAAATATAATATATGAAAATAATGATGATAATATAAATAATATGTAATTATAGTTGCATTATGTAAGATAATAAATTGTTAACAAAAGTACAGGGTGGATTAATTTATTGGTGGCGAGTGTACTTTAATAAACAACTGTTCTAAACTCAATAAATCAATAAAAAAATGGTGTTGATAAAATATATTATAAAAGCTATTGCCAATTATTTTCTCAGCGATTACACATGTCTGATCACGCTGGACAACATTGACGAATTGTCCAGGAACAGATAGTTGTTCACCCCTATTGAGTTACTGCATGAGGCATTGTCCGCCCTTGAGACATTCTCTGTCTTCGTGGAAGTGGTCAATCGAATTTTTTTACCTCAAAACAATGAATAATACCAATTTATTTAAATGAATTGTCGCTGTAAAAAATATCCCTCAAAATTGGTGATTCCTTCTTTAATTTATTTGTAAGACTTCCAAATGTTGTAGTTTGTTGTGCTAGACGCAATAGTAGAAAAAATTTTGAAACAGAACTGACACCGTCTGATCTGGCGATCACCTTCTAACAAAACTTCACAAAACAAGCACTAACTTTGGGAGTGCCCATTTGATCAATACCATTTTTTTGTATTGTTCATTTAATTTCAATTTCAAGTTCAAGTTCAAATATTTTTTTTTGTCAAAACAGAACGCATTTAATTTCATTTTAACAAAATGGGAGCAACTTTTAATTATGACATTACTTTTGCCAACCTATACACGGATGACAATATGACAGTAGGTACATCAGGATGATCTGAGAACGGAACGGTAGGTGATACAGTATTAATTGATCATGGGCCCGGTCGAACCGGATAGCAACAAGAAATAATAAGGAACTACTGAATGTCATAATGACCCACTGTCCGAAATCGGACTCGTAATTATGTTCCGAGAATAGTGAAGAAACGCAAACCCCTTCTCTTGACATTGAAAGTTTTGATAAATGTTTAAAAAAACCCAGTGGTACATAAAATTACCTAGCTATTTATATTTTATTTAACCGCTTTGTTGAATCGTTGGCTGCTCACCCTAACTGCCGAGCTGGAGTTTGTCAATTTGCTTTTTCAATCGGGACCAATATTTATGTATGTTGAGAGCATAAGCATTTGTTCTGGATCAGAATTTAAGGTTATTTGAATGACAACGTATTTATAAATGTGTTACATATGTCTATTTCACACATATACATATATCTAAATAATCGGTCATCGTTAATAAGCTACGTTCTTTGCCAAAGAACAAATTATCTCTATATAAAAATAAAATCGTTTGTACATATATACTTATGTACACGTAAGAAGTTATACTCCTTTGTCGTAACAAAACACTCGCGAGTTTTTGATGTGAATACATAGACCGAGAGACAGTGTTACCATCGCCTTTTTTTAAAACATGCACTTTGAAATTTTTTTTTCCAAAATGTTATCATTACATTGAATCAGAGTTAACGTTGATATGATTCTGATCTTCAAATAAATGACTTGGAGTTCATAGATCTTTAAGGTAGAAGTAGACATTTTTTTTGTAATATTTTAATGTTAGTTAATCTGTACATAAAGAAATTTTCAGATTTATTCGAAAAAAAAACACGAAGAAATTATTTACAGATAGTACACCATCGCCAATTTGAAGCACGTGTTTTGATAAAAAGCGTTTTAAGAATTTAAGAAATAGAATTTTTGTCTTTGCATTTGTATACCTCACAGCAATCCTTAGTTCTTAAAACACGCCTTATGCCAAGCTCATGCTTGTAAACGCCAAATATTATACTATACAGGCATTTACTATACTATATAATAAAGAGGCATTGAAAATTTGCTCTTGAGAAAATGTTTGTGGGAACGCGAATTAAGTGATACATTTTAAGCTCTGACCTCGCCTTATTGCAATTATTGATTTACTTAATTGTATATGGATCACTTGCTATTAGGTACGTGCAGTCTGGCTGCTTGATACCTACCTGGCTCTTGATAGAAGAGATATCATAGTATATTCTTAAATTAGGACGTAGCTAGCACAGTAACGGTCTTTAATATTAATTCGTTCATTAACAAATTTCTTATTGTGAAACTTTATTTATTTGACCTCACGTTTATTTCAGCGGCAATGGCAGCGCTTCCAATGGCGCCAGGCTGTCTTATTGGAGGTTGGATGATGGAGAAGTTTGGAAGAAGAAACTCTCACTATATGACCTGCGGCCCATTCCTCCTCGGTTGGATCCTCATAGCCTGTGCAGACAACCTGGCCCTCATTCTCCTAGGACGCTTTTTCACAGGCCTCTGTGTAGGACTACTAGGGCCGCTAAGTCCAGTTTACATCGGTGAAACATCGGAACCGAAGTATAGAGGAATCTTCCTTGCAGGTGTTTCCTTGGCCATCGCTGTGGGAATTTTGGTAGCTCATGTTCTCGGAACATATTTATCCTGGCAATGGACTGCTGTTATATGCTGCTTCTTCCCTGTGCTCAGTGTTCTATTACTCAGTTTAGTTCCCGAGAGTCCAACTTGGCTAATTTCGAAAGGGCAGATAGAAGACGGCGCGAAAGCCTTTACATGGCTGAGAGGTTACAGTGACGAAGCGAAGGCTGAGTTGAAAGGAATCATCGACAAACGCAAAGCAGCTGATAACGAACCAGTGCCAAGTTTAAGAGAAAGATTAGTGAATCTGAAGAGCCCCGAACTGATTAAGCCTTTGGTGATAATGATCATATTCTTCATAACATGCCAGTTCTCGGGTGTCAACGCTGTTGCGTTTTATTCTATACAAATAGTCGAAAAGGCAGTGGGCAAGGATATGAACCATTACATGGCGATGTTGGTGATCGATGCCGTACGCGTGGTCATGTCGATAGTGGCTTGCGTGATCTGCAAGAAGTATGGACGCAGACCGCTGTGCATGATCAGCGGCGTGTGGACGGCTTTGTCCATGGTTGGTCTATCCCTGTTCTTGTACTGGACGGACGGAAAACCGACTAACCTATCCTGGCTGCCGCTGACATGTTTAACGATGTACATATGTGCAATTTCGATAGGCTTAGTACCACTACCTTGGATGATGTGTGGTGAAATTTTCCCAACCAAAACTCGCGGATTGGGCTCCGGGATTAGTTCAGCTACGACTTTCGCCGCCTTCTTCATCGTAGTGAAAACTGCCCCTGGCTTGATGTCCAATTTAGGGGAAACGCTAACATTCCTTATTTACGGTGTCGTAGCGCTGGTCGGTACCTCCATATTGTACTTCATACTGCCAGAAACTAAAGGCAAAAGCCTGCAAGAAATAGAAGACAAATTTAAAAAAAGCAAAATAAGTGTAGCATAATTATTATCGTAAGTGTTATTTAAATTTTATGCAAAATATTAATTATGAATATTTTAATAACATTATATACTCGCTGAAAGCGTCCATATTGTTTATCTGTGATATTATAGACGATAAATACATATATTTATAAAATATTCATTCTTCTTTTCTTTTATATTCAAGTAATGTTTTTTGGTTTACAGTTCAGTTACCTTTACACATCTTAGTTTCAATTGAAGTAAAAAAAAATACTACATAAAAAAAATACTACATACACAAGCATAGTTTATCATAAAATTGTATTTTTTATTTGCATGAATTTACATGTGATATCTCATCCTTTTATAAGTTTGTAAAGTGGTGTTCAGTTTAGTATGGAACACACGAATCCATTTCGTGTGTTAAAGTACCCATAACTTTTTTAAAATAATCAATTAAATAATCAATTAAAAAGGAACAAGAATTAAGAAAAAATTTTAGATGTGTGAAAGTTTCTATATGAAAAAAATCGTGTGAAAATTAGTGTAAAATACTTTTGATTATGTGATGTAATGCTGAACATGCTAATGTATAACATAATATAATCATCATCATCAGTCCATTTCAGTTCACTGCTGGACATTGCCTCCCCCAGTAAGCCCGCCCTGTCCTCGGCCTGTCGCATCCATCTTCTGCCTGCAGCCTTTCGTAGAACGTCATCCCATTACATTTTATTAATTCGTTATTATATCATTATTTTTACGTAAGTCACAAAAAAAAAATAATTTTACTCCAAAAACCATTTATATGACAATCAAATTGCGCGATACCAGCAATGGTCATTGAAGAATATTATGCAACTAATATAGAATCAATTAGACCTTGACTTAATTTGAATTTCAATGCAATTCCGATAAGTTTATATGTATGTATAAATGATAAATGAAAAACAGAGAACTCTTTTATCTGTTTATTAAAATGATAACAGAATGAGGTTACGTATTAAATTAAATGGCACAAAATCAGTAAACTAAGTAACTACCGATATAAATGCAACGTGGTACAATAGATATAGATTAGTAATTCTTGCTTAATAAATATACATTACAAGCAAAGAATATTTTCATACAGATAAAGATGTAACTCACACATAAACATTAAGAATTCTCACAGAGCAAAAGGTTAATACAACATGATTCAAGTTTAAGTATTATTAATATTTTAGTCATTTGACGTGTATATCATTAATATTTAGTCATTTGTCTGCTGATCCGTAAGCGTACATGTTTAGAAGTTTCCACAGAGTATAAAGTTAATATATAAAATTCTTTTTAATTAATATGTGTGAGAACATGACCGCTCATAATGGTATCTTATGATTTTCTGTTTATTATACATATTATCCCAACACAGGGCATCGATTTTTTGCTGGCCAGACTACTTGGAGCGCGGCTTGACAAGGCGAGATGCTGGCGGTGCAAATTTGGTGAAACCTTGCTGGTCGAAGACTGGCAGAAGGTCACGCACCCGCGCAGACACGGTACCACCCATGATTCTGGAAAATAGATTTAAAAGTGTAAACATAAATATCGAAATAGCTTATAAAGGAATTACACTCTTACGTTTCACCAGTTACGTTTAAGTTCCATGGACTAGATGGTAGTGGTAGAAAATTCAAATAGTACACGACCCGGGATTTGCACCCAGGACCTCGCGATGGGTTCTCGCGCTTCCAACCACCCGACCAACGAGGAAGTCAACGAGTGTGTAATGAATATGAAAACATTTGAAGACATGGCTTTGATGTATCCAAATATCTAATGAATCCGTAACTTTAACTTAAACTAAGTTTTTAACACAACTAATAAGAATACGCTGCGTAACGAATCCGACTCCAATTTGATTCACACGAATGATAAGAAATTGGAAACTATAAGACGTCTCTCATATTATGTATTTTATGCTACAAGCTGAACTGCCTGGCTTTGGTAACCGAACTCTTACTTGCGAATTAACGAATATTGTTTCTATTGTACGAGGCTCTATCCAAACACACAAATGTTTCTCACTTGCTAGGTTTAATCAGTTTCGCAGCCTGTGCAGGTGTCGCTAGTTCAGTGGGAAAATATGTAGCTCCGTAGAAGTCCAATCCATTCTGAAGAAGAATGTTGGCTTCCTCGATGTTAGCCAGGGTCACGCGGAGCACGCTGGAAGCCTCTTTGGGTACCATGCTGCTGACGAGCTCGCCATCGATGGCGGTGATCGCACGTGGTGGGGTCTTCTCCAGAGGTTTCGGGGTCGACGTACCTATGAAAGCAATAAGTTTTCGGTAATATCCTGAAAAATGTTATATTAATTGTGGAGTTTAATATATGCATACGTAAGTCATACAATTTTAAAGTTACATACTTACATAGTACGGAGTTACAAGTTATTTATTTAAAATAATAATTATGTTGCATGTTAAATTTTAATTTCACTCTTCTCTCATTTAAAAATATAATACCATTTCTCACACCAGTGACTATTTTCATAAAGGCAAATGCGAATTATGTAAAATGATAGGAACAAGGTGAGTTCCTTAGAATACTCCACAAACAACATCACACCGTTTTCCTCTAAAAAAAAGAAGGATAAAGGCCATAGACAAGTGCCATAGACTTCACACGCCTTAGGGAATATTATAATATATAGATTCTTTATATTGTTTTCCTACGTGATTTTATTTTGTAATAACCAATTTAAAAAAAAAAAGAGTGGCTTGAGAAATCTCTAACCATTGTTACCTTCTCTGGGAGACCCGGCGAAATGGAGACGAACCACTTCGACAACTGAGGTGAACTTGTAGAGAGCGTGGCGCACATCTTCCTCAGGGACCTCGTCGGGGATATCGTAAACGTAGATCGTAAAGGTCTTCTGCGGTCGGCAAGGAATCGCGATCTGGGTTACCGGAAACCAAAGTTAAGTCGGTTTTTCGTTACCGCAGGTATTGATATGAAAGTAGCCCTTATACTGAGGGTCAATAACATCTCGCACTCGAAAATATCATAGGCGGTTATTTTATCGCAGTACATTGAAGAATGAGTAGATTTAATTCTCAGCTTAGTGAGGTTTACGGCCATTTAACAAATTAATATAGACACTTAATATCATGAAGAAATAACTATATCCCAAAAAATTTAAAAGCGTAGGAAATAATATTTAGCATAAAGGTTTGAACAACAATATAATTATATTTCAAACAGCTAACAGCAAGCAGCTAACAATGTGTCTCGATTGAGCGTAATTGTTAGCCAGATATACTAATCGAAGAAGCTTCGTTACGCGAAACATTACGTTTAAGAAATTAAAGCATTTATAGAGTAAAAGAAGAAACGAGAAAGCCAAAAGCAAATTTATTTATAAGGGCGAAGAGGCAGAGAAAAAAGTAGAAAAAGAAAAATAAAAGACAAAATGTCTAGAGGTATCAACGATGCAAAGCTACAACAAAATTCATTAGGGTTCCTTTCCACTTACCTTCCTATAGAACCTGGATCCGGTAACCTTGTGGAAACCCTTCTTGAATACCATCTGGTAATCATCAACGCTGGAGAACTTGAAGAGGATGCCGGTAGCTGTCTTGGTCAACGAAAAGCATCCTTTGAACTCCATTTTCTCACAGATCGCAGAAGCTTTCTCCATACTGAGGCCATGAGAAGGTGTGAGAAGGAAGGCCCCTTTGGTGAGGAAGTGCTCAGAGTCCGAAATGTCGGACTCGCTCTCTCCGCCCTTCATGAGTGTATGGATCTGCTCCTTCCACATGTACGAGTCAGACATCTGAATTTGAGGAAACACGTCATTAACATAGCAGGAGATTTGTCTAATTAGGATTTAGTTTAGTATAATATTATTTAGGTTGTTATTATTCCTGAAAAATAATTATTTACCGATGAAGTTACGCCTGCTATTATGGTAACTGTATTAATATACTATGAAACATATATGTAAGTCGAATGTTTTAAACAAATTTAATAACACGCGAAGAGTCGACCAGTGCTTAAAGTACACTATTTATTAGCGCTACGAGTATATCAATGCCAATCTTAAGTTTATTTATTTATGGATTACTAACACAAGAATCAGCAAATACAGTCATAAAATACAGAATGTCATATATGGACTATTGCTAACTGATCTCGCAATTACAAGTAATCACAACATGCACTATTCTAATTTGCCTACGCCTTAATTTATTACATTACAGAATTATATAAATTATACTGTTTACTTTTACAACTCTTAAGTATTTTTTTTTATTTTATGAGTGCTTGCGCTTTTTTATTATTTACTGATCGACTGCCGATCGGGAGGTCCTGGGTTCAAATCCCGGGTCGGGTACTATTGGAGTTGTATAATTTAGAATTTTTAGTAGTGACTCGGAGTCTGGATGTGTGCCCGGTGTATTGCAATAGGCTCACCACCTATTCCATTGTGTGACTTAAATGTAATTGGTGAAACATGGGGGTGTAGTAAACTCCACTTTTTACCCCTTCGGGGATTACAGGCGTAATGTTACGTTATTTTTTGTGTTGGTAAATACCTATATATATGTTTTACAAATGACGATGCACATATTAAATGACTTGTTTTCATAACCAGTGTTTCTTTTAGATAACCTGTTATTCATAAATTGAAGTACAATGGACGGGATTGGAACAAAGAAAATGTGAGGTAAAGCAGAAGCTACAGATAATAATTGTAGGCCACGGAACACGGGAAGGAGAAAAAGTATTATAATATTGCTAACTACTTATTAATCCTGAATGTACGCGCGTGGAACTACATGTAAGTAGTTCTCGTTCTAACTAAACAGTTCTCGTAAAATCTTTTAAACCCAATTCATTTAAGGGTTGACTATAAATTATATATATAATGGAAAAAAGAAGTTATGTCCATTGACTTGTTTTAAACGTAGTGTAGGACGCCCTCCAGCTAGGTGGAGTGACGATATACGCAAAGTGGCTGGCAGCGGTTGGATGCGAAGAGCTGCAGATCGAGCTCAGTGGCGTGCTATAGAAGAGGCCTATGTCCAGCAGTGGACGGGAGTAGGCTGATGATGATGATGATAATGTTAAAAAATATTAGTAATAATAAATCTAAATCAAACAAAAAAACTTCACATATCTGTTCGTTCCCATTAAAATATATCGTACTTTGATACAAAACCAATCTAGTACTACACCTGATGCTCCACCCGACCTTGGGTTGTTATCCAGAGGATTGCGTTACTCAATTACCCTGAGAAGGGTGCGCTGTTGTACATTGGACACCGTTGATCCGGGTCGGGGATCACGCCCGGGTCGCATGGGGCTAATTTCACCCGGGTAGGTAATAAACATGAATGCTTATCAATGCATAATGAGTGTCGACTGTGATTTTTTCAAGGGATTTTTAAATTGATAAAATGTTACGTATTTATATCGTACGTTATATAATTTTTACGAATTTTATGTATATGATATGTTTTTTCACTTTAAACTGATATGATCGCAAATTATAACATAGTTGTTATGTAAAACTAAGTAAAAAAAATGTTTGTTGGAACTACTAGTATAATAATAATAATAATCGACCCATTTTTCATTCAACTGTTGTAATATGGGTCTCCTCTCATATTGAGAGGACTAAGGGCATAGTTTTCACGCTGGTCGAGTGCGGGTTGGCAGAATTCACACACCAGAGAATTCTTTTTTTATAAATTCTAGTCGCACTTGGCCAGCATGGCAGACTATGGCCTTAACCCTCTCAATATGAGAGGAGACCCATATTCCAACAGTGG
>DWDT01003570.1:0-12139 GCA_018245595.1 Microceris scylla | reverse complement strand
ACTGGTGAAACGTGGGAGTGTTCTGCATTCCTCTGCCTACCTCTTCGGGGATTACAGGCGTGAAGTTACGTTTTAAATAATAAGTAAAGCCACAAACATCAAAATTCATAAGTCTTACAATTAGACAACATTATCGAGGACTCTAAGGCGTATAGATTAGTTCACGATTTTTTCCTACACTATTGTAACCAGTGATATAATATGTATGTACGTACATATACGTTTATATATATGTCTATATACTTACTTGCTTTAAAACCTCAGTCTTGAAGGTAGAAGATTTATCTTTAAACCTCGGAGACATCACTGTTTCAGTAATATCTAGTCTAAAATATATAATGACTCCATAACCGCAAAATTGTCTTCAAAGGTAAAAGTTCAGGTACTTTCAACATTTTAGAACCTTCCAGACTATTCTCATTAACCATACATCCATTGGTACTAGATCGCAGGCTTAAAAATGTATAAAAACGCACATTGAGAGTAGAGTTCGAAAGACTCATAAAGCGCTCCACGGACTCTATAAAGGCTTTCATAAACGAAGTTCTAAGTACCAAGTTATGACTCTTTCATCGAGACATCTTATAACATCCCTTGAAAGTGGATTCAGTTGTAGGACCTTAATGTTTTTTATAATACTTTATATATAGGTATGTACAGTTAACCTTAAAATTAAAAAAATAAATAGCTAAGCAGTTATTACGAGTAGGTATAGTATGTACAATTTCAGCAGATTTAGAGTTTTTGATCCCAGGATAGAAAAAGTCCTAGCCGTTTATGTTTGTTTCGTTAATTAATTAAATTCTTTTTAACTCATTCTCCCAAAAAAGTGATCGAGAATTAGAGACCTACCGATTATTAATTTGTTAATAATTTATTATTGAGTGTGCCATCAGGTAAGTCGATGTTTCTTTGTTAGTTATAATCTATTTTATTTACATGTAACTAACTGATCTTAGATTGTTCGAAACTTGTATAATTCGTTTCTCAATCCGAAATAGAAATGTTTGATTCATATTTACTATTCATATATACTATTCAGCGCTACTCTGGATACTAAGCCCGAGTTAGCATCGGCTGAGTTGCCTCCTGTTGCCCATGACGTGTTACTGTATTATATTTTTTGTGTTACCTGTTGTAAATGGCAATAAAAGTTTATTATTATTATTATTATATTTTCGTAAGGCACATAGACGTAGTCGATTTATTCAAATATATATAAATGTTTTATCTAATATTTTTTTTATGTGCCCGATGCATGGCAATAGGCTCACCACCTATTCCATAGTGGGATGTAAATTTTCCTTGTAAGCAAAACGTTGCCTAAAACACGTAGTTCGAGCTTAATATGTTTTAACATATGTAGGTTGGGCGATTTTCTTTAAATTACCCCAATGTAATACATATTGATGACAAACATGTTACGTTTTCAATATACAATTAAAAGAATATCTATTTGCGTACAATGTACATTATACACACGTCAAATATTATATCATCGTCAACCTACCTCAAGCCACTGCTGGATATAGGTCTCCCACAATTAGTGCCATCGCGTCCTGACATCAAGTTGTCGCATCCCGCATCTGTCTGCACCCTTACAAAAATATAAACGTAACCGTAACTTCACGCCTGTAATCTCCGAAAGTGCAGGCAGAGGAATGTATTAGACTCCTACGTTTCACCAGTTACGCTTACGTCCCACCAAGGAATAGGTGGTGAGTGTATTGACATACACCAAAGCCGTCGTGAGTCGCAGTTGTCTTACGAAGAAATTCGCCAAAGGAATTAAAATTATACATATTGGGGAAACAACAAGGAATTTTAACTCCTTCATCATTTCGGCGTCGGTATTGATTGTGAAATATGAAACGAGAGAAACGCAAAGAGACAATTGGGGCAATATTTATGCCGCTGTATGTACATATATGTATATTGTGTATGTAGGTATATAGTGGAACTTGTGTGTGTATGTTGACACAGTTTGTTTTCTTCTGACGTTCATGCAATCACGGTCCACAATTTGTCTCTTATTTTTGTATACGAAAAATCGCTCTCTTTTAATTAAATGAAGTTATTTGCATTTTAAATTCATGACAGTTTGTTTATGAATTGTTTATATACATAGTTATTTTCTTTTTGTCTAAAAAATTGACTGCCTCGATGGTCGAGTGGTTGACTCAAAAGGTGACTGCTAATCAAGAAGTTCTAGGTTTGAATTCCGGGTCGGGTACGGTTGGATTTATTCGATTTTATAATAGAAATTACTAGTAGTGACTTGGTGTCTGGATCTGTGACCAGTGTACGGCATAACTCACCATCCATTCCATTGTGTTAGGTGTACGTCATATAATGGAATACTTTCTGGTGAAACGTGGCAGTTTATTATACCCTTCTGCCTACTCCTTCGGGGATTACAGGCGTGGTGTTAGGTTTTTTTACGTCTAAGAAATATCTATCATTATAAATGCGAAAGTAACACTGTCCAACTGTTTATTATGTTTTCACGTTAAAACAAACATACCGATAGTCAAGAACTTTCTGTCACTGGTACTGCATACCTACTCATAAAAATTAAATTATCATTCGCATAGAAATTATTTATATAAATAATTATAGTACTGAAATGTAGTATAGTATTGTATTTAGTTAATAATTGTTATTACTCGTATGTACATCTGAGCGTAACATGTAGAAAATAAAATAGTTTTTAATAAGATTTTTTCTAAGCAAAATCTTTAACATAACTCATGTGCACATAAATACGAATGCATCAGTGCTAACATATTGATCAGATACACGATATTACTGGTAGAACGGTATTTCGGCCGTGATTTATACGTGCCAGAGCATTTAGTCAATAGGCCTAAAGTCCTGGATATCACGACCGATGCTCTGACACGGTGTGCGACCCATTACTCGTACCGTATGTGTAGCTATAAAACAGAACTTATCAAAACGTAAGAGTGACATTGCGTCCATACCGAATGGCATGTTGATTTGGCCACCGGAGTTGCATACGCATGGGCTGTCTGAATGATGGAGTTAGATGTTTGATATTTTGCATGGTCGCGTATACATGCCTTATCTCCTCTATTTTATGTACGGTTTTTTCTTTTCGTCTCACTTTTCATGCTGGTTTTAAAGTTTGCTTTGTACAATGGTAGTTTGGGAGAGATTGTTAATAGTCTTAGGTGGCAGTTTGCGAAAGAATGCTTTTAGGCTTTCTGTTTTGTATGTAAGAGTATGGTATGTCTTTGATATGGTAATTCTTGTTTCGGGATGATAAAAAAAACATTTGAGTACCAATGGTACTATGGTACTCAAGACCTAGGTGATACTGATATGTGCAGTGATATGGATAAGTGTTATTATTTTAATATGTTTTTTTTATAACCATTTGCAGGCATTTTCCTCAATCGATCATGACCTGTGTGTGAGTTATATGGAAACAGTGTATCAATAGTGTTTTTGTTAGAGCACTGTCAGTGTGTTGAAGAAAGCTCTAATCTACACTGACAGATGGAGATTGACGCTGCCTATTTTGGTATCGAATTTTGGTTAGGAATGTCGATGTCCGCCGTGAAATTATTTGTTCTTGTAGTTCGCTAATATCAAACTCATTGAGTCGTAGTGGTCGGTGAGGACTGAATAATTGGTTTGCTGTAGCCTTAAATTAGCTGGTTATATCTTTGCCAGAAGTTCCAATTGCGAAAGTTTAACTCTATTGTTTTTGGCACTAGATAATGCGAATCCTAATGGTATTTAATGATAACAAGGTATCTCACTGACCGCTACGTAGACTTTGCCTTTGTTGAGGTAATTCCAAGATTTTTTTCAACAGAAAAATTATGATAAGTACATATATGTACAAGATGCATACATACATACGTATATAAAATTAATATCAACTTTTCTAAAGTACAGATATTTGGTATTTTGTGTTCACTGCCTACCCCGAAGGGGACTTAGCGGGACGATATGTACCTATGTATATATGTACAATTTTAAAAGACTTTTTTTACAATTCACAGTAACTTTTCATATGTTAAAACTGGCCAATTCCAAAATTCGGAAATCAAAACATAAAAGCGAAAGTCCAAGATAAAATTCAAATTCCAAATTCGAATACTGGCGGAGTATTCAGAACACTAGAGAGAAGCACATTGCAGTCATCATGAACACTCGATTGCCGCAGGCTGTAGCTTAGGGACCGGTAACGGGAAACGGTACGACATTAGTCTACAGAATTTATTTGTTATGTGTACTATGTTGTGATATATCGTGTAAATAATATCAAACTGTTATGTTTTATAACAAAATACATTATTTGTAGTTTAGTTTTTTTTCGAGTTTTCTTTTTAATGAAGATATTTAACATGAGTTATAAGACTCCTATAGTAATAATACTGATTATATAAATGTTATAAATTGAACAGTTTTTAAAATGTGCGTTTCATAAAATTAACTTTAAAAAAAATTGCATGGTTATGTATTAAATCTCAAGTTGAATTTCGGCGTCAAAGGAAAGTCAAAAGTTATTTATATAAGATTGGCTCGTCAATAAACCTTATTGGATATCAATAAATTAACTTGTATTTGAAAGGTGTTCCAATCGAGACGAAGTTGCTAATAAGAAGCTGTTGCCCTTTCAAATGGCGTGCCTCGTTTATTAACAGGACAAAATATTTCTGTTCAAATTAATTTAAACAAGCTCCCCAAAGACCGCCTCCTCGTCTATGAAAACTATTCGCGTGCCATCTCGCTGTTCTCGTAAACAGAGAAGTAATTAAGTAAAGCATTGTGCGAACGCGAGTGCATTTAATGCGACCTATTACTTGTTCGCCGCTGGCTTTCATACTTCGACTCGTACGAACGATATGGAGGACCATTATCCCTTTTTACCGTCCGATTTCAACAGAAATGCATTCTCACATTTTACATTATCCTTACAGCGGGAGATTATTTTAATAGTTCCGTTCCCATGCTCTTACGATTATATGAAAACGAGTGCATTAACCCGATTCTAGATTTTCTCTTTTTTTTATATATTTTATAGCTACTCGTATTTGCAAGAGTGCTCGCTTAGTGCTTTCAGATACGTACGTAGGAGCGTCTTTTGTAACTTTTTTGGAACTGTATGGATGCTTATACTCACTTTTGTCTGTCATCAGAGCGGAGGCTCGCAATTACGGGATCGTTTTAAAGTACGCTGACTAAAGTGAGGCTCGGTCTTTTAAAAATCGGCTGCTGTTCGTTTTAAGAATCTTTAAAAAAAATTATACGGTTGTGCGAAAAACTTACCAGCTGTTCGTCTTACACAAACTTGAGAACTGTAAAGTTTGTAGTTATATTTTGTATTGAGATCTATAACTCACTTATATGACCATATTTGGGCATTAAGTATAGCCATCACACAACTGGAAGTAATGATTTTCATTTGTTCAGCATTATAGTAAGTTTTAATATTTAAAAAAACAACAACCTCGCATATTCTGAGCTGCGTGGAGCAAATTCTTGAATCTCGAACACTTGGTCTATGGGGCTGAAGTTAAAGTGCTCGACAACCAGAGTATCTATAATGTACATGAATTATTGCGTCACTGTTAAACATATCCAGAAACTATTTCGATTAAAACAGTCAAAGGGCAACGGAATCTATCTATCCCATTGGGAACTACTATGAACGTACAAATAGACGAACGATTTAAACTTATAATGTAGTTTAAAATAACCTTACATGATATATTAATGTAAATGATTAAAAGGGCCTCCGAGATCAAATTAGGATATTCGCTGATTCATTTTATACCAAAATACCCTTACTAAAGATTCCAGATAAATCTGTACACGCAGCACTGTGGAGGTAAACGAGTGGGCGTATGTCTGTCGTGGCGTAGGTGGCGCCTTCG
The DNA here is from genome assembly GCA_018245595.1 of Microceris scylla. NCBI lineage: Eukaryota > Metazoa > Arthropoda > Insecta > Lepidoptera > Hesperiidae > Microceris > Microceris scylla. The sequence goes on along the minus strand of DWDT01003570.1, from coordinate 6,227 downwards.
TCAATATTATTAATGTGTTCCTTTGTGCCCTGCTAACTTTCGATGTTAAATTTGATACGTTTCAATCGCGTGTGAAACGCAACACTTTCGTTTTTGTGTAATAATAGTTGCTAAGCTAAGATCGTTATTTTTCTCATCTGCCGGAAATCCTAATTTCAATTTTTTTGCAGCCCAGGTTCGTCCTTGTATCAAGGTGAGCGCTTCTGAAGTATATTCTTGTATAGGTACGTATGTGGCCGATTTAAATTTTTGATAATGATTTTATTTTTTACAAATAACCTGCTATGACGAGAGAAGTTGTTGGCAGACGCTAAGGACTAATGCATATAAATTATGAAAGATCTAGTGACCTATCATCGTGAGGCTTAGTGTGTGCAAATGCGTACTTTGCCATCTTTTGGCGAAACATAATAAGGATTGAATAGTATTAGGGTAATAAATAAATATTGCAATTATTTGGTAAGGTATAAGGCATTGTCGTGGAGGCTTTTGCGCGTAATAGGGCGAATCGACTCCGCACTTTGTACGGAATCTGAGCCCCAATTAACACAATTTCCATTACAAATAGCTAGATTTGTTTATAGGGGGTATTCCCAGCGATCCCGGCTCGGGTTTCTTAATTCCCGCAACTAGAATTGCCACAGTTTTCTTCTAATTGCTTTTAGAAATTGTTACTGCGGGCGAAATGCGGAAGGAAGTTATCTAAGGGAGTGATCTAACTTTACATCTGGCTGTTGCTTGCAAACCGAGTTTTATTATTCCCGGCGAGTAATATAAATTGAACACTACGAACTGTTTACATTATTACGTATACTTTAGACGGCAATTTTCTTGACAAACATAACTTTGATTTAGCAACATCGAAGTAATCATGATATCTAATTAGAGCAAAATAATCTTCATGTAGGTAGTTGGAAAAAAGTGTTTTGCATTTTTGATTCTAAATATAAGCCGATTCCGGCATATTAGTAGAAGTAATGACTTTACTAGCTGCCTGGTCACATGAATACAGGTTCTGGTTTCCGGATTAGTTGATCACATCCTGTCAAAATACGAGTAGAAGATATTATTTTGATTATTAAACCAATCTCAATTAGAATGAGTGTATAATTTTAAATAAAGAACCGATTTTTTTATAATTCGCCACTTCAAATAAAAACGCGCGCACGGATATACGAATTATTATTATTATTACGGGCAGCACATAAGTATAACGGGTGTACAGCCGTCATTCCAGCTGTAATATGAAGGATAACGACACATTACACGATCCGAGGCCCTATAAGGGTGAGGTTTACTGCCTGTTCAGTGAGCGTACAGACACAGATACGTATGCACTTTAAAACGTATATAAAATTGTGAAGTAATTCTCGAGTTATATTACTCACGGAACATAAACTCGTATGCTTTAAAATACTACGTGTGGAGCGTCGTGCAATTCCGATAGGCATAGGTTTATGAACATTTTAACGGACGCAATGGTCTGTTGGTTAACGTGGCCAGCGTCAACCATTAAGCTGCATAATTCTGACAGAAACACCGAATTCAACAGTGGAAATATAAAGATGTTGTTGTAGCAATTTGAATTGGATAATTACAATTAGTCTAATCGATTTTTAGATTAACAAGCGCTTTGAGTCATAGTTTGACGCGAAATTGTTATAAAAGTATATCTGAACGTAGGAAACACTCTTTGTAATATTTGTGTCTAAAATTGTAATGAAAATTCATTTAAACGTTCAGGAAAGCGGTGTTGTTACATTACCGACTCACGTTTTATCGTCACCCTTTAACAACGTACATCCCTTTTTGCGTTAAACATAAATTAATGAATTTTGTTCGTGATTTTTAATGTTGTAATCGTTGTATAAACGGGAGAAGGAAAAATACAATTCATTTTCACTACAAAAACTTCGTAATATAACATTTTGGGTGGGTTAAAGCCTAACTTAGGTCTTTCGAGGCTCTCTGGATTCCCTGTCTGCGTACCTTGATATCTGGTTTGGTATGCTACTTTAAAACGCTGATTTCGAATTTAGTAAAAGTAAAATATTTATACAATACAATACAATACAATATACTAAATATATAAAATATTTATACTGAATAGTGAAGGGATATCACTGTACATGTGTGTTATTTATTAGTTACGTGTTTAATAAGCGAAAGTTACATACATACAAATCAAATGTAATTAAATTTCTATAAAGGAAATATTTCAATATTTATTACGCACCCCAACATATATGTATATATATATGCAAGTGTACATAGATGTACAGTTTTTTTACTATCAATATATTTGTAAATGATGAAACCAAGTATAAATTTTAAATGACTCTGTGCGAGTTTCAATTTCTCTCCACCCAAAAAATAATATCTCTAAGTTTTTAATGTTGAAATTTCTTATGTTGTCTTCTCCTTTTTTGTAAAGTCATAAAAAAAATAAACTTTCATCCATGTTAGGGTGTTATTACCGTACTTTTTAAAAAAACGTCACATTTATAAACGGCTAAAATGTCCGTTACCTGAGCAATTCTTTAAAGGACAATCTTATTGCATAAATGTATAGGAAGCGACCTCTGTACGAGTACGAAGGCTGTTTAACGTAGGGATTATTCAAAAACGTACCAAGATTATCGGACCCTCGGGGCAGTGTGCATTAAGGAACTATGCCTTCCCCAGTTGTTATTGCAAACAACATTATCATTTCGGGAACACAGGACGCCCGTTACAAATTCAGAATGATATTTAATTGGGTACATTTAAAGGATTGAAGTACATATATATGGGAAGTTCTTGACCCATGCGGTCAATTTGGGGTTTTAGTGGACCATTTAAATCACATCATTATTTCCGAATTCAGATTTTAACTGTTTTGGGGTCGGCATAATGGGTATAATTGCATAATTATATATTTGTCAATAGTATTTTCGTTTATTTCTTTACAACCGCCTGTTTGATGTTAAACATATTCAAGGTTATAAATGAACTTTTCAAGAACACGATATTTTAGGTGTTACAGCACTTGAAGTGCAATTTTGCAAACGATAATTAGGATGTATTCATCACCAGCCTCAGAGTGTCCACTGCTGGACACAACCCTCGGTTAAACACCCAGAAACGAAAGGAGTAACGCCATATGTCCTTAGTATAACATTATATCGAATGCTATCAGATATGTAAAGCCTGCAAATCTATGTATATTTTTCCAGCATGGTTGACTACAGTGTTAGCCAACCTCGTGGGGAGAGGAGAACTACGACCAATAGTGGGACAATAAAACGGGTGGAAGAGGCACATATTTCAATCAACCCTTTCAAAAAAAGTAACCCTCAAATTTATATGGGGACATAATATGTAAGTGGGACCACAAAATATTATCTACTTTATACTTTTGGTTTATCAAAAGTAACAGTTAAATGAAGTCTCGAGAACAGATATACCGTAAGCTGTTGCGAGAATTAACCTGAGCACAACCTGCAAACCTGAATAACTGAGTAATTAATTACAGAAATATTTGAGTTATATTTTATATTTCAAGTCTGTAGTTCGCTGGCAAGGTTACTTTGAAAATGATTCCAAAATATGTAATGGTAAGGAAGTTAAAAAACACAGACAAGAAACACAGGAAAGAAACACGAGCAAGAAACACGGACCAGATAGCTACTGTAAAGATAGGTTTGCATAAAGACACTAACATTCCAACATGTTTTATTAAAGAGGTCATAGATGAAATTCCACCGAAGCACTCATGTCTACGTCGGGCATACATTCGTAAATTACAGACACGCCCACGTCGGTGTAGGGCTCCGTAAAAACGTAACATTCACAACCTTTGTAAATGAGACGCTCAATTTATAAGCTATACAACGTTATGGGAAAGGCAAAAAAGAAAGCCGGGTCAAAAGTTCCTTCAATACACGAGTATGTATAACGAGTCCAAATGAATGTAGAGGAGGTGAAAGAAGTTTGTCAATACCGTAGCTGGTGTAAAAGCCTTCATTTCTACCTGCCAATCTGTTTGGGAAATAGTCGTAATATTATTCATTTGTTTACAATGTTATCGGACGGGGTTGACTATGAAGATGGTTTTGTACTAAATTTTCTACCTTAGAACAGCAAACAAATATTTGGGCCGAAGTTGGGCAAATGCTTTGATGGACTATTTTTATTGGAACTGACAGGAGTCGATTTTTACTTACAAAGAATGTATTTCATCTCTTGCTCTCAGATTTTAGGATATTTCTTTATTAGGGATGCAAAACTATCTGTGCCTGTAGGTACTCAGAATTTGAAAGCAACGTTAATTTTAAGTACAGTCTGTCTTAGGTATAACAATAAATGAGAGAGTTCTATTGTAGTTCACAAACTATAATATTTGCTAATGATACATAATATACATTATTTAGTAAACCACCCCACAATAATACATACGCAAATATATATTAATTTAACGTCAATATGCGGCTTTCTGTTGCGTATTAATCTAAATTGAGTTTCCAATGACACATGAGAGCTTTGGGATATTATATGGGCTAAGTTTTAGGGTTGACACATAATAGTGTAACGGTCGATATAATAGTAATATCTACCATAAAGTCGTACACGAACATTTTGTGTACACACAAAACAGATGAGTGTACAAACGCAAGTACGTACTAAGGATCTTCTAATATTGTACCATTATAGGTAAAAGGTTGCTTAGAAGCACGAAGCACGCTAACAGCTTTCTCAGCAATTCTGAAAAAATGAAATCTATCATATGTCTTTATAATTATTAAATAATAACAATAATCGACCCATTATAATTCCACTGATGGAATACGGGTCTCCTATCATATTGAGAGGGTTAAGGCCATAGTCTGCCACGCTGGCCAAGTGCGGGTTGGCAGACTTTCATAAACCTTAGAATTTTTTTTCTACGATGATAGCAAGTGATATTTAAACTTAAAACGCACTTTTTGTAAAGAGGTGTCATAAATACTTGAGTATAATGTTTAACACTATTATTGCCATTCCTTTGCTGTTAAGTTTTTACATAATGTAACGAACGCAATATCACGTCTGTAATTTCCGAAGAGGTAGACAGAGGAGTATATAGTACACTACCGCGTTTCGTCAGTTTCCTTTACATGGTGGTGAACGTATTGCCAGGAATCCAGATTCGGAGCTACTGCTAGAAATTTAAAGAAAAAAAAAACCAATATTACCCGGGGATCGAACCCTAAACCTTTCGATCGGTAGTTGCGGTTGCAAGCATTCGACCAACGAGGCAGTCAAAATTAATTGAAAAAAATTAAATTAAATATAACTGTATTATAAATGTTTCGTTCATTTCCCGACATTTATTCATATCGCACGTCTTAAATAATATAATGGGCAAACTTTTAGGAACAACGTACATACATATGTTTCCGTACTTTGAATAGTAATTATTAAATGAGCGGACGCCTTGTGAGGCGGCCTTTACGGGCGTCCAGTGTGGCGGCCGTGTGTCGAAGGCGCCGCGCGGCGAGGTGAGCCGTTCCGCTGACTGCCTCGCGCGTCCCTTCGCACTGAGAATATTTTGAGAGCTATAATAATCGACCCATTATAATTCCACTGTTCGAATATATGTCTGCTCTCATATTGAGAGGGTTGAGGTCATAGCCTGCCACGCTGGCCAATTGCGGGTTGGCAGACTTCACACACCTTAGATTTTTTTTTTAAATTCTAAGGTGTGTAGGTTTCCTCACGATGTTTTCCATCACCGTTAGCAAGTGATATTTAAATTTAAAACGCACTTTTCTAAAGAGGATTTAAATCCAACACCCCCGGATTGAGGGGCTGAATTCTTAACCACTAGGCTATCACTGCTTATCTACATATAGTGTGTACTACTACATCTTACAGATCATACTGTAGATAATTAATTCATTGGGAAGCGTTGAATGGAAATGTTTAAATAGTCCACGCGTTTTTCTTTTTTTCGTAATCAGTACTTATGTCGTTTCACCGTTGGATACAAACCTCCTGTCAAGTGCAAGTCGGTAGACTTTATATCTTCTTCAAAGTGTTTTATCCACTTTGTGAATTAATTTTCTATGAACATATCACGGTGGAAGATTCTTCCAGTCGGATGAACATTCAAAATTCCATAATACATATTATAAAGAAACTTGCGGTAGGTATATATATACATTTATTAATACATAATACACAAGGTAAGTCGACACAGTAACGAC